>JASDQU010735676.1:171982-184796 GCA_032191745.1 Picea mariana
TGGTCCTAGTTGGTTCTATGTGATGACTATCGTCGCATCTACAATGTTTCGTGTCTTACAATTTCCCCATCAAGGAAAAATTATGAATGTTGACAAATTGGACTATATAACTCCATATATCCACAATGTTGTGATGAATGATGTACCTTATCTAAGATAGTCTAGTCTTGAGAGTGTAGGGGTAGGTCTCCTTAAGTATTCCTCACTCATGGGGGGTTTTCCTTTACCTAATCATGTCATCCTGTAGGTTGCCAAATTAAATATGATTTCGACTCAGGTGCGACAATCCATATAATTATCTGATCCTTTGGTAGTACTTGGTCTTGAAAAGCATAATTCATTGTCTCTGTCAAGCTTGTTAAAACATGAAAAAAAGCCTCTCCATTCCAATCGAGTTTCACTCTAGAACGCGTACTTGAACTTTCTTTTCCTCTTCCTCGTGAAAATTTTCCCATTAGTAACCATCCACCTAAATGAGGAAAGAATCAAATTCACTAGAGGAAATGACGCTTGGGGGGAAGGTCGTCGGCCTCTAGGCATTATGCTGGAGTAAACCCACTAGATTTTTTCACGCAAGCTAGGGAAAAACACCTCTAGAGAGACATGCTGCTAGGAGTGATCCTAACTTGGGGGTTGTTCCCATCATAATGTAGTAATCTTTTCTAGGACAAGATTGGTATTTTTTCTTTATCATGATCGTTAATACATGAGAAGAGGTTAATGAGTATACTTTTATCTCTTTTTTGGACTTGTAAAATCTATATGAAAAATGAACTTTTTGGAGTCTCCTTTAAGCGCTTTTTAGAATCTCTAAACATGAAAATATTGTCAAGTGAGCTTGTTTCCTTTCACACTCGTTAAAAGTTTATAAAGGGAATATTTCTAGTGATAGTTTACCCCTTTTTAGACCTCATTAGACTAATTACGAAAAAGGAATAATCTAGTCAAGCATGATTACAAGAGTTCTCCTAGGTATGATTTTATACTTTTTGGACCCTGGGGACTAACTTTACGAAAAAGTACATTATGGAGTCTTCTTTATCAAATCTTTTCAGAATATCAAAATATGAAAATACCATTGAGTTTTATTTCCTTGGACTCATAAAATATACACAAGAAAGGACCCATCGGGGACCGAACCCTTACTTTAGTTTTGTTAAACATGTGACTATGCGACTCATCGAAGATGAGTTAACTGAGAATTTGTTATCCTCCCCAAGCTTGTGAAAAAACAAAGAGGTACTCACCTATTTGGGTGGGGGGGATTTTGAGAAGTGGTTCAATCCTTTTATCATTATGGCATCTTGATGTCACACTTGGACATGGCAGTTGTTTGAATCCCATGTGTCATCATACTCTTTTGACTCCCTCATAAGATAACCTTTGGTTTTCATCTCATTTGGTGCATCGCGATACTATTTTGAATCCTTTGAAGAGATCCATTGGTTTTTGTCACATCATCATTGGTATTCATTATTTGTTGAGTCAATGCTTCCAAGTCATTCATTGTTCTGCCATATTTTCAAGGGAATTCAACCTCTACATTTTCACCCCTATGTCAATTCACCATCATTTGATCCATCACTATTCATCACTATCCTCATTTTCTTTGTGTCGATGATGGGGGATACATCATGGAACTCATTTGAAAAGTATATTTACGTTGACATCAACACATTATCTGGGAACTAGACTTGGAAACCAATTAGTATCTTGGAACATGCATTCCTGAATAACAGGCTTCCTTGCTTACAATAGTGGGTTTACATCATTGACCCCTGATTGATTGATTCCATGGGTGTTCGAATTCATATAATCTATTCACATTCGATCAAATGTACTCAGAGTACCTTGGGATTCATTATCATCATTGGTTATTTCCCTTGCACTTGTTAATGGTATACATCATTGATCGGTAATCAAGTGGTTTCTACCATGTTCGTTGTCAATACCTCCATTCACATGGATATATTTGTACTATTCGAGATCGAGATTAAATACCCTGGGGGGAATTTTTAGTAAACACTCATTTTTTGTTATCTTCCTTCCCTAAGATGCAATGGAGATTATGAAGTTGTGATATATACTGTGACATAGATCCACATTGTATTGGTTGGTGGCTATGTTTTGTCATGTTGTAGCTACACTATGTACAATCTTGTGGCTACATTTTGATTAAGTCATGGAGGTGTGGATTCACATTGTATGTTTGGTGGCCATATCCTTATTCAATACTTTCATGGATCCGCAGTGTAATGGTCAATGACCATGATTTCGATTATTCTGAGTATGGGTATGCCTACCTCGAGGATGATATATGTATATTGATGGATGTTTTCTTTATTTTTCGATGGGTATTCTGACTTCAGTACCTTTATTCCACATTATTAAAAAGTGTTTCAGCCATATTTTTAATCCTCCAATCTCACACATTGGGGTACATTTGTTATACATCATTTTTTCACCCTTTTCTAAGTGTTGCAAAGTGTCACACTTCACTTTGCTAAGTGTCGCAAGTGTCTCACTTCACCCTGCTCAGTGACGTTAGTGTCGCAAATTCCATGGTCCATTATACTAAGTGTCATATATTATTTGTCATGATTTTTCTAAGTATCTCCACCTCAACACCATGCATGAATGATCCATTACATCCCCTTGAGCATCAAGAAGAAGAAGACACATTTAAACCCTGACAATTTGGCTTTTTTCACTCATTCCTAGCTTTGTTTAACCATGGATTTCCCATTTCCATGAAAGAGGGGAATCCATACTCCCGTTATAATTCAAAGGGGGCATTCTGGATGCCCTGCACATCACTCTGGGGGAGCATCCATGCAAATTTTGTCAAATCCCATGAATCTAGAGGCAATATTTTAGCAAATTCTAGATGGTTCTAGGTTTGTTTTCTTGTTTGTATCAACACATTATTAGAACCTTCTTCCATCCTATCTTGGAGAAAGAATAACCATGAAGATAAATCAAATCCTAACCAAATCCACCTTATTCTCAACTACACTCCTGGTTTATCCTAGTGGTTAGCCCATTCTGCATCTAGATTACTAGGCCATTTTAGAGTGAAGGGGGGTGGGAAGGAAAACATACCAAACCTATGATCTTGTGAAAGAGAACCAAACCTTTGTGAATAAATTGAGATGGATTCATGTTCAAGGTATGAATAAAGGATCTTGAAGGATTTCAACAACATCATCATGTTGTAAGATTCATGCTTTCATTCATATAAGAACTTGGCATATTTCTCTTATTATCTCTCGTTCATTTCTTGTTTATTTGTTCACCTTTTCTAAGTTATCAATAGGTATGGTTTCTATTATTCAATCATATATAGTAGTAGGAGAAGTTTTTTTTGTTCTTGTAGGTTTGACTTCACAAGAGAGTTGCATGGATTGGAGCTCAACCATTGGAGCAACGAGGAAAAACATCAAAAACTAGGTACACATACCTCTTA
The DNA here is from genome assembly GCA_032191745.1 of Picea mariana. Lineage (NCBI taxonomy): Eukaryota > Viridiplantae > Streptophyta > Pinopsida > Pinales > Pinaceae > Picea > Picea mariana. The sequence goes on from JASDQU010735676.1 coordinate 175,449, forward strand.
TCCTTCTCTCTCAACCCTCCCACAAGAAAATAGAATGGTTGGTTAGGAGGATGTTAGTGTCCATTTTTTAGAGGATGTCTCACTTGTAGGTAACCTAAGTGATGGGAAATCAACCTTTCTACAAGGGAAATGATCTTTCTCTTAGGGAAATGATCTTTTCAAAATACAGAGGATTTTAGTATCATAAGGTTATTTGGTTTCGAATAGAAGCCCTTTGTCCTCATTTTATATGTATCAAACAAACATTTTGTTATARAAGTATGCAGACAATACAAGCATTGGGATCTTTTCTTTAATGAAAAAGGAAAAAAAAATCAATCGCATTTCCTTGGAGAGTCAGAGAAGTTGTTGTAAAGAATATCTCCCAGTCGGATGAATATGCAAGTCAATTTGACCATATTKTCCTAAAGGACGCCAAATGCATTGAGGGTTTCAGCACTAATGACTCATTTAATGCACACATGTATTTGGTGGGATATTCTTCTTGTTTCCCCAATATTGAGAAATTTAAGGAGTAGGGGACAATTTAAATCTCCCCAAGACCTCAGTTAATSAAGCTCTAAATGATATGGAAGAATTATCCAACACTAATGATTGATATCGACAACAAGGCAGAGAAGTAAAAAACAAAAACCCCAATTCTCCTATTATGTGTCAAATAAGTACCTCCACAAAAAAAAAACAAGGAGTAGTGGTTTGGAAACAAGGGAAACACCTACCAAAAATGCAGATGATGGCGGTGACCAATACCCAAAAAAGAAAAATATTGAAAAATCCCTTGTTGTACATAAATTTTCTAATAGAAAAAGAGTGACCCAGAAAACAGGACTAGAAATACCTGAAACTAAAGAAAGTGCCTGAGCAATGGTTGTAGATGAAATCCTCAAAGAACCTAGGTTTTATGAACAAAGAATGATGGAAACCCAATAAATATTTGAAGCTCTGGTCACTCAAGAAACACTAAATATTTGAAGAAGAGTTTGTAACACTTCACCATGCGTCCTGCAATCGAAATTCTAAAAAAATGTTAATTCAAAAGGTAAACATGACAAACATAAAATGTCTGAGAAATGGAAATCGGAAGTTGATTTCTCTGGGGATGCACCTTCAAAGATTGTATAGTTTCCTAAGGAAACTAGAGAGGAACTAAAATAATATGTTTATAATATAGAAAAATAATTTTTTTAAAGGAAAAAATAAAGGAATTAGAGATAAGTTTGATCCCAAAATAATTGTTTGTTAAGACATTAACCACATTTCAACTAACAATTACCTTAGAGGGCATTCCAGAAAGCAACATTAAGTTGAAAGGTTCATCTAGTTTTCTATTGGCAGTAAGCAAGTATGTTGGGGATGGAATTCAAAAGAGAATAGATTTAATCCAAGAAATATGGGAGCTTGCACCATGTTCCACCATGTTTTCAACGAGGATTATGAACTTTAAATAATATATACAAAAATATCTAGAAAACTAAGAAGGTTTTTACAAGGATGTTGTGGGAACATTTTCGACTAAAGTTTCAAGTTTAAGTGATACCCATAGAAGAGAAAAAAACCTTCCTTCTAACATTCGGATAAAAAACATCAATTCTTGTCGGTTGAAGATAATTAAAACTTTAAGAGAAATGATAAATGAGCTAGATGTTGTGAAAAGTAAAAGAGGTGACCTTTTCTTAAAACTTGTTGATCTCACAAAGGAACCTGATGGCACAAATTTATTAATGGAAGCAATACTTTTATCTAAAGAACAATTATTATAACAACTTGAAGTGTTAAAATTTTCATTGACGAGTGAGTTCACTGACTCAATAGAATTATCCAAAGATGAAATGGAAATATCATCAGTCTAATATATGAACAAGAATGATGATATCAACAACATGTTGCAGCAATTGGGTATTGACCTAAGAAAAATGGAGAATGAGTTGTTTGATATAAAGACCAAAGATGAGATCATTGTGGCCCAAATAAGGGAAACATAGAAGAGTGGTTAAGAAAATCCATAATCAATATCACTAAAATAGATCAACAAGAAGTAGTTACAATAGCTATGCCACCTCCAACACAGTAGAGATCTACAAAAGAAGTATAAGTAAGCAGGTAACTTATTCCAAAGAATTTCCATGACATTCTTTTTCATTTCATGGTTTGTGGGAGCCCTATCCCAATCCTCTTTGAAGGAAAAACACAATATTTATCTTGCATTCCAAGAAAATACTCTTGATTTATTTAAAAACATATATTATTTTTGGGGGTTCTAAGACAACTAATTTGACATAACATTATTGTTATGTCAAGAATTTGAGTTTAGGAATGATATTTTAGATTTATGTCTATCATAATCTTAATTTTTTTAATGAAATTATCATTTAAAATTCTTAGCCATATGTGTTCCATAATTTCTTTTCCCTTTCCTTGAATATTTTGTTCTATTGTCATGAATGTTGTGATGGAAATGTCATCTTATTTTACCATACATTATTTTGGTTTATAATCTTGTAATATATCGTAAATATTTACTATTTACAAGACACCTGGTCCTTTCTTAGGCATTCTTCCCATGTGAATATCTATTTCAAGAATAATCATGGTCCATTTTGAGGAATCTTGTTTCGTATTATATGTTATTTGAAATAGAGGAGTACCACCTCTTTAAAAACACAAGGGGATTTATCCTTGTGAGATTGATTTAAAAACTGTAAAGTAGTCTTTTAGATCAACATTTTTGGTGACCATACCGAGGATAACAAAAGGATGGTTTCGTAGATAAAAAATTTAAAGACTACCCAAACCCACCCAACCCCAAATACAAATTGGATTAAAAGACCAAATAATTAATTTTCACTAGTTGTATGACCTAGAGATTACAATGGAAAGGATCCATGCTGAATTTAAAATGACTTGGGAATTTTTTTCCCAAGAAGAAGAAAGAGAAATAACCTTAATACAAATAAGATAGTTGTGAATCCAATAAAATATAGAATCATATAAGGGTCCTTTAACAAGAATAAAAGGTAATAATATTACTACTCAAGAAGTTGCCCAAAGTTCAAGTACAAAAGAAAGTGAAATACTCATTATGGGTGATGGAAAAGAACTAAGGAATGAAATTACCAGTGAGAAAAGGTAAAAATCAAAAAACAAGGAAATCAATGAAGAAGGGCTATACCTATCCCTCTTAATATACATGGAGAACAACTTCCATTTCCAACCCTACCTCAAGGAATTTTTCATGTTTTCTTAGGTGTTGGGATAATGGATCCAAGAAAACATATGGATCATTTTTTAAGTGTTTGTGATATCCATATTAATTAACATAATGATGTAATGGTCAAAGTATTTTGCAAACTATTGGAACTTAGGTCTACATCCCTGCCCTTCCCCTTCATTCACCTATACATCCTCTTAAAGCCTGATTTTAGTTTTAATGATCCTCCATGGTTTGTGTGTTAGCTTGAGTTGTTTTTCCCCTCTATTATTTTTGCACCATTTTATTTCTTTCTTGAAAGATTATTGCACGTCTGATTTGAGTTAACAACATGTTGTCACCTTGGAATACTTTATTGAGATTATAGCAGGTTTACATGGCCTTTTTAGTTCAAAAAATGTTGATTGCAAGAACGTGTGTGTTCTTACAAACAAGGTAAAAGCGCATTGTTTTAATTATTTTAACATTCAGAAATAAATTCAAATATTTAAAAAGTCTAGTGTTTCCACCTACATGCGCATGCATGATCATGAGAAATCTAGTACACGAAAGTCATTTTTGAGTTCATCATCATGTAGTTCATGTTAAGGTCGTGTTAGAATTGAGTGAACTTCACCTGTGGTTTTCATCATCACAAGAGGATTTGGGGAACTATAGTTTCAAATGCAACTTCATCAAAATTAAATTCATGATTATCTCATGTTCTGTAGTCTCATTGAATTAAGGTTCAAGATTAGTTCATCACTGAGGTGATCAACGCAACATGGTATCTCCCTGAGACTGATGGAATCTGAACAGAATCAAGCCACGGGGGCTCGAGTTGTTTGAAGCTGTACCAGAACTAAGAGACATGTTTGTCAAGGCAGAGTGGTATGACTTCATTTTCTCATTTGAGGGATACCACACATGTGTGGCCATAAAATCTTCACAGACATTTGATGGGTTTCAAACCCAGCTTGGGGAAACTTGTATTCATGTTAGAGAACATTTTATAGGGAAAACATATGCTCTTCCGGTATGTGGGGAAAGGCAATTTAAAAATGGCTTGATAAACCTTAAACTATGTAACAATGTTTTGGTGATAGAGCACCAAAACCTTGAATGGAGCCATGAGATTCCTGTCACATGGAAAAAATAATAATGGAAGGTTCCTCTCATTATTTTCCAATGAAACATTACAGGTGAGGACCAATTCACAAGTATACATTGTTACCACTTGCGTTTCCTCATGCACCTGAGTGGGGATAAAGAGTTAAATTTGTCATTTTATTTGCTCAAAATCCTCACTAAAATGGCCATAAGGGTTTAGGGAAAAATTGATTATGCTCATAGAATCATGTATCATCATGGTTTGATCAAAATCCTAGTTCTCTTCACATTGGATGAAATTGAAATTTCTTGGGATTACTTTCTGCAATTTATGGGTTTACAAGAGAAAGAAAAGAAACCCGATACATGGATTGATGATAAAGGAGATGAAGATGATGCAGAATATAAATTTTCCCCCAAATATGGTAGCTCATCGAAGRAATCACAACAAACAGGAAACAAGAAAAGGTCTCCCAAAACCAAAGGTACCCCATCAAATGAAKATAGGTCAACAACCACAATGAAAGAGGGAACCCCTCGAATGCAGCTGAGGTCCTCCACTACAAAACAAAGGGAAAATAAAGTTATCACATGTTATGGTATACAAAAAAAAGAGCATGATATTTCATAGTGTCCTTTATCWCCCAAAAATTCTGAAGATACACAGGTAACTCCCACTAAAAAGTAGGGTAAATTGCCCAAAATGAGAGGGAAAATGAAAGAAAAACAACACAATCCAGAAATATTTAGAGAAGATTTTATCCTTYTGGAAACCTTACTCAAGGAGTCCATTGAGGCTAAGAAAAGAAAGAAAAGGAAAGGGAATCAAAGCCTTGGGATGCCTAGCAAGCCCAACAGGAAAACCCAAATTACAAACCAATTGAGACTGAACTCTAAGGATATTTTTAAGCCATCATTAAAATACCCCCAACCAATTGTGATTGAAGATGATGAAAACCCTGAATTTTATAGAATGGAATAAATGGTTGTCCATACACTGAAGAAAATGACAGGGGATAAGGGAGGAATAAAATTCTACAATATTGAAGCTTCAAGAGTACAATTGGAAGCTATAAAAATAGAGTACCCTATAGATTCATTCTTACAAAAAGATGTAGGGGACTTTGGCCCAGATCCTGAGAAATATTTTGATGGAATATCCTTAAATGCAGGGGTAACCTCCAAGAAGCACTTAGACGACATCAAACTAGAAATTAAGATGAGCACACCAGAAGTGCAAGAGAATCTGGAGGACCTGAAATAATACATAGAAGAGGACCTGAAATAAAACATAGGTATGAAATGAGGTCCAGGAAAAGAAGAATGTCGGTTGATCACAACAAAGCTATCATGAATGAAGAGAAGAGGTTGAAAGAGAAAGAAAAGAAGCAGGTCCTAGTCAAACCAAAAGAAGAAGTTCATGAAGCCGCAAAGAACATCCACCAAGTGAAATCATTAAAGCTACAAGTTCAAACTCTTCAACAAAAAAATCAAGAATTGCATAATCTGCATTCCAAACTACAGAAAAAGTATTAGAAATTGCAAAGAAAACATTAGAATACATGCTTATTCTTGAAGGAGATCATCTAAAGTGGAATGTTGTTGTTAAGAAGGAGGAATCTTAGGAAGGTTCCAGCTAAGAAAAGTTGTCTCCTAGTTAGTCTCCAGATAGAATGCACGTGGGTACCAATGCACACTTACCGTCATTATCATCTCTCATAGTCATTTTGTTAAGGGTTTTTTCACTCCAGTTTAGATAGTAGAAGTATTTTTCACTTATAGATGTCTAGATATTCTAAGTTCGAGATAGTAGTGTCAAAACACAATAAGTGGTTATTTTTGTGTGATATGATCCACATTTTTGTTGAGATTAAGTTAAAGAGTGTCATGAATGATATTTCCATTAAATGCACTAAAGTTAAAGAGGTGTATATATGGTGTAGTGAAGGAATGTTAGTCCAATCATTTATTTTCCATGCAGATGTTAAGCTTAAGTTTTGAAAAGGGTCGAAATCCTCTAAAACATTGATAAATAAGTCATTTATGTATTGTTGGAGGGTTCACTTTTTGGTGAAAAAATAGAAGGATCGGATGGGTTGGACCTGCTAATATTATTGTAAAGTTATGTACGTGATGAATATATGTTGATGACATATGTGTTTTCTTACTCATATTTTTATGTGTTTTAGTCTTATCTTGGATGCAAGTTTATGATGTGTGCAATGTACATTTCATTTTTCTTTCAGCTATTGTCCTAATTCATATTTTCGTTAATTATGCAACCTGTTATACAACCATTGTTTTAGTAAAAAGATCAATTGTTTGACAACCTGTTGGATGATTTGTAGCAAGATATTTGTATAGGAATTAAAATATTATTTTAAGTCTTAATTCTCACTTAGCAAGTAATTCAGTGCATTGCTTGTTGTTTTTTCTTGTGGTTGTCTTTTCATATTCCCCAACTGCCTCATTAATATCCACACCATTAGCTAAGGAGAACCTACATTTTTACTGTGTGTCATGTCCAACCAGATTACCATATTTGAAATCTTATCCATTAGCTGACCAACAAAACCAAATTATCAAAAAACCAACCATTCCAAACTTGAGGTGGCCTACCTCTGCCCTTTAGAATTGAGATGAGGACTTTAGGACCAAAATATTATAGCATATATGTTGGGGAACAGAGTAACAAAATATATTTCCCTAGTAGAACGATAATGATCAGATCTGATCTTTGATGGTGAACAAAGATCAAGCACAAAGGTGACTACCATTTCTCACGTGGTGACTCCACTGAATGAAAACCTATTAAGGAAGTATGGCTCCCAGGAAAGGAGTCAGGAAATCAAAAATTGAGCCTACTAAAACTCCCAAAGTCAACATTTATTGTAATGGTAACACAACCAACCTTGATTCAGAGACACAATTAAGAAAGAATACCAATGTTCAGAGATATCCCTTGTCATCCAAAGGCAAGGTCACTACTGGAAATTTTTCCTCTATTCATAACAATAAGCATCTTGAGGTTATTATTTTTTGAAATCCCCTTGTCATCAGTCCTCAAACATCCCCTAGCTCAAATTTTTCTTCATTATCTCCTCCATCAGCCACACCCACAACTCCTCCTCTATCTCATAATCCAGTTATCCCAAACATGGATGTCAATAGGATGGAGGCCATCATTATAGCCAAGTATGCACCTTTGGTTCTACCCCAGAACTTGAATTCCTTCCCCATAGGTTATTACATGAAGTATATGCCAAGGTACAATGGTGAGGGGAAAGTAACTGCTGAGGAAAATTTGGTGGAATTTTATGGTTTTGCAGAAAACTTCAACATTGAACATGGATATGTATGGATGAGGTTGTTTGTGCAGATTCTGGATGAGGAGGTAAGGAAGTGGTTATGTGGCTTGACCCCTGCTTCTATCACATAAATTGAGGCATTGTATGAAGATTTTCTGAAACAATGGGATGATAGGTGAGGCTATTTGTATTACATAAATGAGTTTGGGGATTTAAGAAGGAAGAGTGGGGAGTCTACATCAAATTTCACAAAGAGGTTCAACAAAATGTATAACAATATCCTTGATGAGATTAATCCAATTGAAGCCTCAGCCAAGATCACATTTGAAAATTCCTTTGATGCATAATTCTCTCTTATGTTGAGGGAGAGAAGGTCCACCACTCTATTTTCCATGCAAGAGGCAAGTATTGAAGTTGAATCCAATATGCTAGCATCTAAGAAACTAAAGAATAAATCAGATAGGAATAAAAAGAAATAAAGGGAAGAGTTTCCTTCCTCTTCCAACCCAATAGAATCAGATCCAAAGTTGGAAGAGATGACCAGAACCTTGAAAAATTTAACATCAAATATATCTAAGCTAAAATGGGAAACCAAACAGCCAAATAGGCCATATCAGGATGCTGGAAAGAGAAACACAAACCAATTTAGAAGGCCAAATAATGTTCCCCAAGTCATGAAAAGAGAGAGAATATATGTCGAGGATCAATGTATTGTACCTCCTTTCTAGAACAATGAAATTGAAGAAATGGATGTGGTGAGTGATGTTGTAGACAATTTTTTTTTATTGTTCAAGGAAATAGATCTTTATGCCAGTCACCTAACATAGCATGATTATGAAATATCACAGTTGTCAAGCTAGTTTGAGGATGAGGTGAAGGAGGAGGAATTTTTTCAGTGTCATCCCCAAAAGAAGTATTATTTGAGGCCTAGGCCAGGGGATTCCAATGCATCTTCCCCTTCTCAAAACAAAAAATCATATCTTCCTCCCAAACAAGGCCCAAAAAAAGGTAGAATAAGCAAACCTGATCAACCCCTCACATCTAGATTTTCTTCCCCTGAAGTAAAATAAGTTGACATACAACGAATCACTTTCAACATTGAGCATGTGTTGAGAAAAATAAATATCCATGTACCTTTAATATAATTGTTGAAAAATGAGCCATTCAAAAACTCCATTATGAAGGTATGAAAGCCACCTGTTGTTGCCATGACATCTGATGTAATCAATTTATAAGATGAAAACCCTACCATTATGGTGGGCCCACACATTGAATATGGATTTGATGCTTCTCCACCCTTTTATTTATCCTTGAATGTCCATGACAAAATCTTGCAAAATTGTTTGATGGATTCAGGGGCCTCCCACAATTTCATGCATAAAATTGTAATGGATGAGCTACGGCTACAAATCACCAAGCCCTACGAGGATATTTACTCATTTGATTCTAAAAAGGTAAAGTTATTGATACTGATTAAAGATCTGGTGGTTTCTTTGTCTCAACTACCCATGAAAAGTGTAGTGATGGATATTGTGGTAGTTGACATTCCCCCCAAGTTTGGTATGATTTTGTTCAGGACATGGGCCAAGGAAGTTGGAGGATCCCTCCAAACGGATCTCATGTATGCAACCATTCTTGTCTTTGGAGAGGAACACAAGAGATTATACAAGGAGTTCATATTTGCATATATTGCCAGTGATAATCAAAATCCAGGAAATCATCTGATTTATGTTTTCGAGGATG
>JASDQU010735676.1:184896-205729 GCA_032191745.1 Picea mariana
GTTGTTGAGATCAGTCTCCAAGTGGGAGATTGTTGGTTGTGGAGCCTGATTATCTTCCTGATTCAGAGGTCCTTGCTTTTAGCCATGTTTATACCCCATGAAGTATCTACACCCCATAATTATGTACACTCTTCCACGCGGGGGAGTGCAGAGGGGGGATACCCCCTCTTTCGGGTCCGGGTGGCCTATCCCCCCAGCTCGGGGGTCTGGGGGAAAGCAGGCCCCCAACGGGGGTTCGGGGGAGAAGCCCCTGAAGCAAAAATTACCTTATAAAAGTATATTATAATTTCATTGTAAATCTGGACCGTTAATTATAAGGTCGCAGATCTAACGGTAGAGATTATGTTAGGGTTTTTTTCCCTAAAAGGAAACCCTCTTTTATGAGGGAAATGTATTGCGGCTATGATAGAGGGTGAATATTGTATTCTGAGAGAGGAGACTGTGAGAGAAAGAAGAGGAAGTTACAGCGGGCTTTGTTGTAGGTTGTATCCCTTCATTTGCTGGATAATAATAAAGGAAGGACCTGGCAATTTCTCTGGTGGACGTAGCCCACACTGGGTGAACCACATAAATCTGTGTCTCTCTTGTATTGTGTGTCTTCTGTGTTTTATTTCTGCATTTGTTTTATTTTATTGCTCCGCGGTCCTATTTTTCTAACATAAAGGTTATACAAAAAAGGAACCCCCTGGAGTCGTCTTTAAGCTCTTTTCAAACTCTCTAAACATGAAAAGGTTGTCGAGTGATATTTCTTCCTTTCCCACTCATTAAAAGGTTTGAAAGGGCATCTTATGAGTGGTATTTTATCTCTTTTCCAGCCTCACTACTCACTCTTATAGTCGCCCTTGAACATGGAACTTTGTCTTTGCATACATTTTAATCCGTTGAACCTCTGCACTGAACCAATCCTCTAAGTTTCTTTACTCCTTTGGGTCACTTGAAGAAAGTCACGGTATCCATTGCATCATCATGTTTTGGTCCATGTCATGTTTATGTTGTTGTGCCTCATTGTTCAAGGGAAGTATCTTCCTCGAGAGTCAACCATCACAAATATCCTATTTCATTACCCATGTTAGTCCATGTTCATTTGATTTACCAATTTACATCTCTGTGTCAATTTTGTGTCGTTGATGCAGGATACATCAAGGCCCTCCTTCGACGAGTCTGTTCCTATTGAATTCAATACATTATCCGAGAATTAGACTTAGAAAATAGTTAGTACCTTGGGACTTGCACGCCTTAATGGAAAACCTCCTCGCTTCCAAAATTCAGTTTACATCATTGACCTATGATCAGATGATTCCACAGATGTTCAACTTCATCTCATCTATTCATATTCGTTGGAATGTACTAGGGTACCTTGGGAATCATTGACATCAATGGTGATTTCCCTTGCACTTGTTAACGGTTTACCTCATTGACCAGTAATCAAGTGGTTTCTTCCATGCTCGACATCAGGAAATCTATTCACATGGTTATATTCATACTACATCAGGATCAGTGAGAAGACCCTGGGTTGAGTAATTACTTTGATATGTACTTTACCCAGGTTGCGATGGAGTTTCTCTTGAATATTGACACATACATTGTCGCATAGATCCACTTTGTATTGGTCCATGGATATGTCTTGTCGTCTCGTAGATCTACTGTATATTTTTCGTGGCTACAATCAGTTCATGTCATGGAAGTATAGATCCACATTGTATCTTGGGTGGCTATACCATTTTATTTATACAATTATGGATCCACAGTGTATTTTATGGCGGCCATACCTTGCAAGTATTTATCACCCAAGCATAAGTATGCCTACCTTGGGTTTGAAACATATCATAACATTTGTCTAATGGTTGTAATAAGATTCTACCAGGTTCTCTAAGCCCATACCCTTGCTTGAAAAATTATACAAAGTACTTTAGTCATCAGTTTCCGTCTTCTAACTTCGCACTTTGGGGGGAAATTTGTTACACATCATAATCACTCACTTCAATGATGACCTATTATCTTCATTTAAAGTGTCTCAAGTGTCGCACGTTGGCCACAAGTGTCACAAGTGTCATAGACATCATACAGTCATATTTCCTATGTCGTGTCTCAAACGAAATCACAAGGAACACTTGAAGACACCCTCATAGATTGGTTAAAGAAGGAGAAATCATTTGACAAAGAGTACAAACCTTTTTCCTTTAGAAAAATTACTTAAAAATCAATTTTGAAGGGAAACGCTCCCCTACCCACTATCAGGTAGTGCTAGCGCTCCCTACCCTCCTTTGGGGGAGTGTTGTATCACTCTGTGCACCCTTCTGGGGGAGCACTGGGATTTGTTTGAGGAAATATTGGGCAACACTCCTCTACCCACTAGCAGGGAGTGCTAGCGCTCCTTTCCCTTCTTTGGGGAAGTTTTTTTGCGCTCTGTGCACCATTCTGGGGGAGTGTTATGTTGTTGAGAAAATCAGGGGAAGAACCCCCTTACCTATGAAATTAGTTGGATTCGAATCTGAGGTCAAGGTTGGATCTTAGCGAGGATGCACAACTGATGGGGAAAGATCCTCAACCTATCCCAAGAATCTCTAAGGTGGTTAGGCCTCTCCAAGCCTATATAAGGAGGCCTCCTCATGGTGAAATGGAGGGATATACTGAGAGATACCTAACTTATGATATCATAAGGAAGGAGGGCATTGAAGGAATCAAACTTATGATCTTATAAGAGAGATAATCAGTGAAGCATAGTCATTTTTTTTGTGGATCATTTGAGAAAGGGGTTGGACAAGGAGAGCTTGGTGAGGTTGTTGCATCTGGATAAAAGGTCTATAAGTATCTCTATTGAGTTCTCATTAATACATGTGCTTGTCTTGTTTCCTTCAAGATTGTGTATGTCTATATGAACTTGTCTTTAATGGATATATCTAGTTTCAAACTAATTTTAGTAKAATATGAAGCATGATTTGTCTTTGATTGGATTGCAGGACCTGTTGAAGAGCTTTTGGATCAGAGTTCAACTTGGAACTAGGAGAGGACAAACATCATAAAAAGGTACATCTTCTTCCTTTTCTCTATAGATTAGTTTAGTTAGGTTTAAATGGATGTCAATGAMCAAAGTTATCACCTTTATGTCTTGGTTATAGGGGTCTATATCCAAGAGGAATTTCACCTATCCACAGGGGGATTTTCCTGTAACACAAGGTAATTATTAATTTCTTGGAAAAAAATATATTTGCCAGGTTTGGTTTCCCYAGGAAGTYAGTAATAGATAATGCCCAACCATTCAAGTACATGGCCATGATTGACTTATGTGGGAGTTGCAACATTGTACTGACACATTCTACACCCTATTACCCATAGGGAAACATGTTGGTTGAATCATCAAACAAGACTCTCATCATGGTCATCAAGAATTTGTTGGTTAAAAAAAAAAAGTATTGGGACTCTAAGCTTAAATATGCCTTGTGGGTTGATAGAATCAGCACCAAGAAATCATTGGAAACCTCACCATTCCATCTAGTGTACGGGATAGATGTTCTCTTTCCTACTTAGCTTGGCCTACACATTTTAAAGTTTCTAAAAGAAGAAGTTGAGGAACCCAATGACATCTAGAAAACAATTTACAGATCATTGAAGTACAACATAAGAGAGAAGCATCAAATCATAGGGATGATGCATACTAAAGGAAGTTCAAGGATGCCTTTGATAGGAAAACCAAAAAGGAAATATTTCAAGAAGGAGACCTGGTCTTGAGGTGAGATGCCAGGAGAGAGGACAAGCCTAAGCATGGTAAGTTCGATAATATATGGTTTGGTTCATTCAAAGTGATCAAGATTCTGGATAATAATACATTCATATTGCAAAACCTAAATGATATCGAAATCTTTTGAAGCCCGGTTAATGGGTGCTTCCTGAAACATTGTTTCATTTAAAGGACCAAAGGTGGTTCATCTTGTACTATAGTTCTTTTTCATTTACATTTTTATTTGATAGTTGTTTGAATAAAGACTCCATATCCAAAAAAAGGCACTGGATGTAGATGTAGTTTCAAGTTTCAGTTTAAATAAAGACAGAGAGCATGGTAGGTAGACATAAACATAGGTAAGTGACAACAAGTTTGGAGAAGTAAGGAACCTAATATATTGTTCTTAGCACCTCCAGGGAAGTGCTATCTCTGGTTGGAGCCAATGTTGGAACTTAGGTCTACATCCCTGCCCTTCCCCTTCATTCACCTATACATCCTCCTAAATATTGATTTTTGTTTTATTCTCCTCCATGGTTTGTTGGAATATTGGTTGTTTTCATTGATGTCAAACCTAGTGATTGGGTTTTGGACCACAAGATTGATGAATGTATTTGGACATGAAGGAAAATGCACATGCAGATACAACACCCATGGATGGATAGTATACATCATGTTGTTTCCGATGTTAGGTGGCACATCACGTGGATCCTCATGGTTGAGGAGAAATGAATTTTTGAATATGACAAAGTGAATTGAAAAAGGAAGTATAGGTCGACCCTGAAGATAATTAAAGAAAAGAATTACAAAATAAGAAAGTGTCAGGTCGGCCCTAATGTTAAAAGGAAGTGGCATAAAGGTTATAAATACATCTCATTAAACATTCACTTTAAACAAACACAAATTTGTTAATGAACAAGGAGATATAAGTCAAATTTCAGAGGAAATCTGAAGTAAATAAGGTCAGATTTCACGGGAGGGTGAAGTCTTTTGGTGTTGTGTTCTAAGGTATGTTATTTACATGTCATATTACCATTTTCGATATAATGTTTTGTCTAGAATGATTAATATGGTGAAATTGGTATGGTATTGAGAATACATATCTAAGTACCTGTGGTAAAAAATTTATCTCTTTATTCGCTATAATGTTGGAGATACACTCTATGGAAGATAGGGTTTTTGACTAGTCCTTAAGCTAGTCATAAACAGGTGTTCCGGGTAAAAAATTCATAACGTCTTGATAGAGAATACAATTGGCGTGATACCGATTGCATTGGAAATAGTATGGGATTTAGTTTCCTATGTGAAAATTTTAGAATATAATGTTAAAAATTGAGCGCGAGGCATGTTGTACAAGTTTGTTCTCCTTAATAAACCAGAATTGAATAAGGTCTACCATTTTCTCTATAAATCCTTTTCTGGGAGGATTCAAGGAGTGAAACTTGGAAGAGTTTTAGAAAATACATTGAGTAATATTATCTAAAGGATTAGAGTATTCCAAGATGTGAAGAATTTCAGAACTTGAAGAAGTCTCAAGAAGCATTATCAGGTTCTATGTGGTGGTTGGTTGATGGTGATAATTTAATGTAAATTTTTATTATCTCTCATATATTCTTGGGTGGAAGGAAGGGGAAAGGATAGAGAGGTCAACCCTCTCTTGATATTGGAGGATTGTATATTCCTTTTGGAGGTTTATCCCTCCTTTTATATTTGGAAGATGTAGCTACCTTTGGAAGTCATTACTTCCCTTGAACAATAACTATTGATTATTTCACATATATTGTGCATGAGGTATTGTGGTGTATTGGTGTAACTCGTATACTATTGTTCATTGTTCATTGGATATAATTGAATGGTTTAATTATAAGTTGAAATTTTTTTAAAATTGTACTTGATACTGATTCAACCCCCTCTCAGTATCAACAATTGGTATCAGAGAAGGTTGCCTTTAGAATAGTTTAACCACTAGAAGAAAAATCCTGAGAAAATATGGATGACCATGAGAAAATTTCAAATGGGATTCAATGATTTGATCGAAGAAATTATACATACTGGAGTGATAGAGTGAAAACTTACCTAAAATCTTTGGGATTATACATTTGGTAGTTAGTTGTAAATGGATATGTAATCCCAAATAATGCTCCAACCGATCCAAATGAGAGCAAGCTTATGATTTGTAATTCAAAAGACATACATGTTATTCTAGGAGCATTGGCACCAACCATTGCTAGTAAAGTTATGGGTTGCAACACTGCTAAAGAGGTATGGTACAAACTCAAGAGTATCTATGAAGGTGATCCAAAAGTTAAGTAGGTCAAGCTTCAATGACATAGAGAAGAATTTAAAATTTTGAAGATGGATAAAAAGGAAGATATTGCAACCTATTTTCTTAGATTTGATGAAGTTTTTAATGCTATCAGAGGATTAGGTGAAGAGCTCAATGAATCCTTTGTTGTACAAAAGGTTTTGAGATCACTTCTCTTGAAGTATGATGCTAAGGTCTCCACCATTGAATAAACTAGGGACTTGACCAAAATGACAATGGATGAATTACATGTGTCTCTTATAGCATATGAAATGAGAATAGGTATAGAAAGTGACCAACTAAACATTGAAGCAGCCTTTAAAGACATAAAGAAGACAAAAGGCAAGAATGACGACCTTGATGAAGAAATAACAAATTTCCTAAGAAGGTTCCAGAAGGAAACTAGAAGATACAAAGGTAAGTCTCCTCTCAAATTCTTTAACTGTGGTAGAATAAGACATATTGTTGAAAATTGCTACTATAAAAAGAGAAGTCTCAACAACAAAGAGAGCTTATAATCCAAGGATTATGACATCTCCTCAAATGAGAGTGATGAAGAAGATAATTATGGAGGAGAAGTCATCTTCATAACCCAAGAAACCCAAGATGATGATCACAAGAGCTTTAAAGAAGAAGAAATCATTTCTGAAGAAGATTTAGATGAAGAAACCAAACTTGATTCCTTTTTGGGATACAAAGACAACGTAGAGAGTGAACAAGAAGATGAGAATATCGAAAAGTTGAAGCATGTTGAAACTGAAAATAAAAATCTTAGAAACACAAACATAATTCTAAAAGGTGAATTCAGTAGTTGTGAAGAAGAGAATTACAGGCTTGAAAAGACCATTGGTAGCTTGAAGAAACAATTATAAGATTATGAGAAATTGAAAGTATAATTGGATCACACAAAAGGAGAGCTACTATTGACAATAGAAAAGTTGAAGAAGTTAAAAAAAAACACTGAAAAATTAGATGAGATCCTTATCAGTCAAAGATCTCCGAACGAAAAGATAGGACTAGGATACAATGACAGTTTCAAGACAAAAAAACAAGAGAAGGAAGATTTAAAGGATGAAACAAACACTATATCAAGTAGAACAACAAGATAGAAGACTATAATTCAGAAGGAATGATACATCAAGAAGATACTCTCTCATCAGGTATGAAATCAATCATTATGAAGGAAGCTATATAAGAATAAATCGTGAACCCAGATGGACCAGGACTAGGATACAATGACATCTTGAAGGCAACAAAACAAGAGAAGAAAGATGAAAAGGATGAAACCAACACTCTATAGAAAGTTGAACAACAAGATAGAAGACTAGAATTCAAAAGGAATGAGACATCAAGAAGATCCTCTCCCATCAGGTATGAAAGCAATCATTATGAAGGAAACTATAGAAGAATAAATCGTGAACCCAGATGGACTACACCACAAAGAAGATCACTTACTCCCAGGTATCAAAATTTATTTCTTGGACATTTTTATACCTGTGGAAATTTTGGACACAAGGAAATTAATTGTAGAATCAATGAAAGGAATAACTACGCAAGCTACATGAATGGTGAAAATAATAGATATGGTAATGTTTGTAGACCTATCAACAGAAATTATAATCCATTTGACCCATTAATGGATCAAAATATTGTATGTTACAAGTGCAATAATCTTGGTCACAAAGCATGAGATTGTAGAGAGATGAAGGAAGATAATCGTATGCCAAAGGTCCCTATACCAACTACAACATGGAAAACGAAAGAAATTCCACACAATGAAAACCGTCAAATAGCATTGGTCGCTAAAGAATGAAAATAAGAATATGAATGNAATCCATTTGACCCATTAATGGATCAAAATATTGTATGTTACAAGTGCAATAATCTTGGTCACAAAGCATGAGATTGTAGAGAGATGAAGGAAGATAATCGTATGCCAAAGGTCCCTATACCAACTACAACATGGAAAACGAAAGAAATTCCACACAATGAAAACTGTCAAATAGCATTGGTCGCTAAAGAATGAAAATAAGAATATGAATGTTTCATAGAAAGTGGGTGCTCATCTTATATGACCCGAGATCAAAGCAAATTTTTTCAGTTTGAAGAAAAAGGGTGGAAATGTTGCATTTGGAAATGACTCATCTACCAAAATACTTGGAAAGGGAACTGTAAATATTGGAAGTGAAAATGTAAAAGAAGGAAAAGTCCTATTGGTTGAATATCTGAAGCATAATCTCCTCAATGTCAGCAAAATATGTGATCAAGGATACACTCTTATGTTTGACTCCCGAAAATGTAAAATCAAGGAAAATAACACAGGAAGATTGGTTGCAACTACAACAAGAAGACCAAAAAACATATACATCGTAGACATGAAGAAGAGAGAGAAGACAAAATCCACACAAAAGGATTCAAAGGAATAAAAGTCCCAAAAACCAAAAATAAAGATGAATTATTATTGAGTGCCACATGTTCAGGGGGAGCAGCCCCAAAGAAAAATATCACCTTATTCCATTGAACTTAGGGGGAGAAACCCCACCCTTTTCCATTGATTTCAAAGGGAGGGACAAATTGGGATCATGATGACAGGGGGAGCATGTGTGTTTACATCAATGAAAAGGGGGGAGATTGTTGGAATATTGGTTGTTCTCATTGATGTCAACCCTAGTCATTGTTTTGGACCACAAGATTGATGAAGGTTTTTGGACATAAAGGACAGTGCACATGCAGATACAACACCCATGGATGGATAGTATACATCATGTTGTTTTCGGTCGTAGGTGGCACATCACATGGATCCTCATGGTTGAGGAGAAATGAATTTTTGAAGATGAAAAAGTGAATTGAAGAAGGAAGTGCATGTTGGCCCTGAAGATAATTAAAGAAAAGAATTACAAAATAAGAAAGTGTCAAGTCGGCCTTAATTTTAAAAAGAAGTGACATAAAGGGTATAAATACATCTCATTAAACATTCATTTTAAAMACACACAAGTTTTTTAATGAACAAGGAGATATAAGTCGAATTTCAGAGGAAATCTAAAGTAAAGAAGGCYGGATTTCAAGGGAGGATGAAGTCTTTTGGTGATGTGTTCTAAGGTATGTTATTTATAGGTCATATTACCATTTCTGATATAAAAAAAAATTATAGAATAATTAAGATGGTGAAATTGGTATGGTATTGAGAAGACATATCTAGGTACCTGTGGTAAAAACTTTAKCTCTTTATTCGCTAAAATTTTGGAGATACACTCCGTGGAAGACAGGGTTTCTGACTAGTCTCGAAGCTAGTCATAAACAAGTGTTCCAGGTAAAACAGTCATAATGTATTCATAGATAATCCAAATGAAGTGATACCATTTGCATTGGAAAGAGTATGGGCTTTGGTTTCCTGTGTAAAAATTTCATAATATGATGTTAAAACTT
This sequence comes from Picea mariana, assembly GCA_032191745.1. Lineage (NCBI taxonomy): Eukaryota > Viridiplantae > Streptophyta > Pinopsida > Pinales > Pinaceae > Picea > Picea mariana. The sequence goes on from JASDQU010735676.1 coordinate 194,346, forward strand.
GAGTGTGGGGCATGTTGTACAAGTTCGTTCTCCTGAATAAACCATAATTGAATAAGGTCTACCAATTTTCTCTATAAATCCTTTTCTGGGAGGATTCAAGGAGTGAAACTTGGAGGAGTTTCACATAATACATTGAGTAATATTATCAATAGGATAAGAGTATTCCAAGAAGTGAATAATTTCATAAGTTGAAGAAGTATCAGGAAGCATTATCAGGTTCTATGTGATGGTTTGTTGATGGTGATAATTTAATGTAAATTTTTATTATCTCTCATATATTGTTGGGTGGAAGGAAGTGACAAGGATGGAGAGGTCAACCCTATATTGATATTGGAGGATTGTATATTCCTTCTGGAATTCTATCCCTCCCTTTATATTTGGAAGTTGTGGCTACCTTTGGAAGTCATTAGTTCCCTTGAACAATAAATATTGATTATTTCTCATATATTGTGCATGGTGTATTGTGGTGTATTGGTGTAACTCTTATACTATTGTTCATTTCTCATTGGACATAATTGAATGGTTTAAGTATAAGTTGAAAAAGGTTTTAAATTGTACTTGATATTGATTCACCCCACTCTCAGTATCAACATGGTTTATATGTCAACTTGAGTTGTTTTCCCCCTCTATTATTTTTGCACCATTTTATTCATTTCTTGAAATATTGTTGCACATCTGATTTGGGTTAACAACATGTCGTCACCTTGGAATATTTTATTGAGCTTATAGAAGGTTTGCAGGGCCTTTTTAGTTCAAAAAACATTGATTGCAAGAACATGCATGTTGTTGCAGATAGGGTAAAAGTGCGTTGTTTTAATTATTTAAACGTTCAAAAATAAATTAAAATATTTTAAAAATGCATTGTTGTCTCTTTCATGCGCATGCATGATCATGAGAACTATGGTACATGAAATTCAATTATGAGTTCATCATCATGTAGTTTTTTTAAGGTCGTGTTAGAATCATGCAAACTTCACCTCTGATTTTCATCATCACAAGAGGCTGCGGGGAATTATAGTTTCAGGTGCAACTTCATCAAAATTAAGGTCACGATCAGCTCATGTTCTATAGTCTCAGAGAATTAAGGTTCAAGATCATTCCATCGCTTAGGTGATCCTAGCAACATGGTATCCCCTCGAGACTAATGGCAGCTGAACAGACTTGAGCCACAGGGGATCGAGTTGTTCTAAGTTGTCCCAAAATTCAAAGACTTATTTTTCAAGGAGGAGTGGTATGAATTCATTTTCTCATTTGAGGGATACCACACATGTGTGGCCATGAAATTTGCATAGACATTTTATAGGTTTCAAACAAATCTTGGGGACACTTGTATTCATGTTACAAAACATTTTATCAGGGTAGCATGCGCTCTCCTGGTCTATGGGGAAAGGTGGTTTAAAAATGGCAAGATAAACCCTAACCTATGTAACAAATTTTTGGTGACTGAGCACCAAAAACCTGATTGGAGCTAAGGGATTCTTATCACATGGATAAATGAATAATGGAAGGGTCTTTTCACAGTTGTCCAACAATACATTATAGGCGACACTCAATTCATGAGTATACATTGTTACCACATGTGTTTCTTCATGCACCTGAGTGGGGATAAACAGTTAAATTTTTCCTTTTATTTTCTCAAAATCCTCACTAAAATGTCTAGAAGGGTTCAAGGCCATCCTGATTCTTCCCACAGAAACATGTATCATCATGGTTTGATCAAAATCTTGGTGCTCTTCACACTGGATGAAATTGAAATCTCTTGGGATTACTTTCTGCAATTTGTGGGTTTACACGAGTAAGAAAAGTAGCTCAATACATAGATTGATGATAAAGGACATGAATATGATGCAGAAGATAAGGTTTCCCCCGAATTTGTTAGCTCATCGAAGGCATCACAATAACCTGAAAACAATAAAAGTTCTCCTAAAACCAAAGGTACCCCATCAAGTGCAGACATGTTAGAAACCATAATGAAAGAGGAAACCCCTCGAATGCAGTTTAGGTCCTCTACTGCAAAAAGAAGGGAAAATAAAGGTAACATGTGTTCTGGTATATAGCAGCAAGAACCGGATATTCTAGAGATTCCTTTATAACCAATAAATCCTGAAGATACACATGTAACTCCCACCAAAAACTAGGGTAAATTGCCAAAAATGAGAGGGAAAATGAAAGAAAGAGAGCATAGTCTAGAAATATTTAGAGAAGATATTATCCCTATGGAAACCTTACTCAAGGATTCCCCTGAGGCTATGAAAAGAAAGAAAAGGAAAGGGAATCAAAGTCCTGGTATGCCCAACAATCCCAATAGGAAAACCAGAATTACAAACCAATTGAAACTGAACTCCTTGGCTCTTTTTAAGACATCATTAAAAGACCCCCAACCAATTGTGATTGAATATGATGACAACCCTGAATTTTCCAGCATGAAAGAAATCGATGTTCTTACATTGAATAAAATGATATGGGATAGGGGTGGATTAAAATTCTTCAAGGGTGAATCTTCAGGAGTACGATTGTTGTCAAAACATAGTACCCTGTAGATTGAATCTTACAACAATATGCAGGGGACTTTGGCCTAGATCCTGAGAAGGATTCTGATGGCATCTCCCCAAATGCAGGGGTACCCTCCAAGAAACACTTAGAGGATATCAAACTATAAATTAATGCCAGCACATCATAAGCGCATGAGCATATGAAGGAACTGAAATAACATATAAAAGAGGACTTGAAATAACACATAGTGATGTAGCACCCCCTGGCTCAGTAGGTTCTGCGCGACTTCTCGATCTTAGGATTGTTTCAAATATTCCCCTAAGTCAGATTGACTCTTTGGTTTCCCCACAGGGAATACTTCACACACACAAACAAGTGTATTCCACAGGTCCTTTTGAGTTATGCCTATGTGATCAAACACCGGTGGTAACTCCACAATCGACCAACAAATGTGATCAGGGATTTTTCCCTTTCGAGATTTCAGATTTCAAAATTTCGTGAATCCTGTTGTCGAGCCCCTTGTCTCTTCAACCTCCGAAACCTGAAACGTCAACGAGAGTTGACTCCTTCAATATGCTGAACACACACCTCTTGTTGCCACTTATTTTGGCTTTTCGGGACTTGAGTGATCGACCAACAATCGTTCCTCTTCCCTTATGACTTCTTGGTTTTCAAAATTTCCCCTATTTGGCGAGATCGATGGTCTTTCGGGACTTTCGCTAAAACTTGACCACATTTTTCGACTTCCGTCACATGTATCTTCCAACTGGTGCTTGGAACCCTACTTTTAGCTTTTCGCTCTTTGCGATTTCGGAAGTGGCATTGACATTCAACTCTGTATCTTGACTTCTGGAACCTTGAAACCTGATTGGGCCATGGCTATTGTCCTTCAAGCTTTTCGGGAATTTTTCCTTTCACTCTTTGGGATTTCACGACTTGGGAGATCCACAGCAAAAAAKTTCCTCACCACCCGAAACTCCGATCTCCGAATTCCTGAAACCTCGCCTCCAACGTGATCTGYGGTTGAGATCCTCCACGATCCGACGACTCTRGATATTTCAGCTTTTCGTGAATCAGGAGTTTGAAACTTTCGATTCCAAATATCATTGCCTCCTCTACTTCCTGACACCCGAAGTGTCGAAATGCCGAAATCCCAAAATTCACCTCAAGGCACGTTGCATTTCGCGACTTCGGGATTTTCAATGCTAAGCGCCCTAGCTCCTTGTCATCAAGATTCCCAGTATGCCAAACCCTGAAATACCAAAATTTCACACTTGATTATCCTTTTCGCGAACCAGGAGTTTGAGTGACCAAGGGTTTTAACCTTCACTCCCAACTTATGGGTCCTGAATTCCCAAAATGATTTGACAGCTCAGACATTCCACGTTGATTCTTGATGTCAAGGTGGCATATTCATCCAACTCCTAACCACATTGCAGCTCCTCTGTATTCTACAGTCCTCATGACTTCGTGAGTTCTCCATGGAGAATTCTAACCGTCTAATTCACTCCTCAAGAATCTCTGGCAAAACTGACTTGGCGTCCTTCCACTGAAATTAACTTCTACGTGATGATTTCAATCCCCATCTTCCTTTGAACTCTTCAAAGGTACTAACCCTCCTGAGATTTCACTTGTGAACTTAAGTCTCCAAGAGATCCTACTCGCACTCCTTGCGGCAATCTTTCAAATAAACTCTAGTTATTTGAGTCCTCGACTCTATGCACTCCTTGCAACAGAAATCTTTCAACTTTCACCTTAGTTGATAACTTCTAAGTCTTCAACTAGCCTGTGTAAACCTTGCATGACTCTGTGCCTCACCTGCACTTCTATGGGAAATGAGAACAACGGTATCTCTCCTGAGCTTTCTAAGATAAAACTCAGACTTTTGTCAATGCACACCTTGTGGATGTTTCACTGCACTCTTTGCAGGAATTCTCAAGAAGAGAAAAATTGAAACTCATTCTTCTCCCCTCTCATACTTCATACATTCACCATGAAATCATACACACAATATAGCATTCAAACAAATGCATAATAGAGAAAACAAACAACTATAAACATCCCTTTCAACAAATGTAAATAGTAAGCATCATAACACCATGAATATTGAGTCAAAAATTTATATATTAACTCAAGTGCTCCTATACATGGGTTCTTCTCTACATCTCTCTGCTACAGCTCAACAGCTTATGAAAATCTAAATGATCATANCTGAGCTTTCTAAGATAAAACTCAGACTTTTGTCAATGCACACCTTGTGGATGTTTCACTGCACTCCTTGCAGGAATTCTCAAGAAGAGAAAAATTGAAACTCATTCTTCTCCCCTCTCATACTTCATACATTCACCATGAAATCATACACACAATATAGCATTCAAACAAATGCATAATAGAGAAAACAAACAACTATAAACATCCCTTTCAACAAATGTAAACAGTAAGCATCATAACACCATGAATATTGAGTCAAAAATTTATATATTAACTCAAGTGCTCCTATACATGGGTTCTTCTCTACATCTCTCTGCTACAGCTCAACAGCTTATGAAAATCTAAATGATCATAATAATGTTTTTCCTCTAATGATACAATAATACAAGGGTGAGGGTGTCTATATCTGTTTTCCCTCCTACGCTTCTAAAACTGTCTAATCTCTTAATTCAGATATACCTACTTTCATTAAATAGACTTAATGTCTATTACATCTGATAGATGAGAGAAAATCTCTCAAGATCTATTTACAACATGCAATTACGCTTCCTTTAACTACTACATTAATATCTTCTCATTAATTTTTCAAAAACATTTCAAAATGTGCAAAATGTGTGCTGTACTTTTCCAGCTGTCTTCCGCCTTTATGGTTGCTTAGCTGGCTATTTACGATGCTCCTGCATCATACTCACCCACTTGAAAATTTTCATGAACTCCTATTCATGAGCTTTTGGACGGTCTGTCCATGCTTATGAATTTCTTCTTCATCTTCCCAACTAGCATCTTCAACTAGATGTCCCTTCCATTTGACTAAGTATTCAAAATACTCTTTTCTCCTGGTCATTTTGCTAATCCTTTTGTCAATTATGCTTTCCATCTTTGGCCTTCAGCTACAGGCATTTGTTTTTTCCATTGAATATCTTTATGTTCCTCCTCTGCTCCTACTTCTTCAGCTCGGTATGGGTACAAATATGCAACATTGAATATCAGTGAGATTCTGATCCCATCAGGTAATTCAATCTCATATGCATTTGCCCCAAATTTCCTTATGACCTTGCACAATCCAATATTTTTCATCTTCAATTTGTTATATGTTCCCCTTGGGAACCTTTCCTTCCTTAGATGTGCGAGAATTAGATCACCAACTTCAAATTGAAGTTCTTTCTTGTGTTGATATGCTCTTCATTTGTATTCTTGACTTGAATTCTGGAATCGCTCCTTAACTCAGTTGTGAAGCTCCTTCATTCCTTTTGCAAATTCCTTGGCACTAGCACTCCTGAATTCAGCATGTTCTGCATCTTTCAATTCAGAAACTCTTCTTGGTTGCATTCCATATACAATCTGGAATGGACTATGCCCTGTGCTTCTATTAAGTGAATCATTATAAGTGAATTCTGCCTATGGTAGAATATGATCCCATTGACGGTGGTGTTCAGTCACTAAGCTTCTTCACAAATCTCCCAAGCTCTTGTTCATGACCTCTGTCTATCCATCCGTCTGAGGATGATATGCTGAGATAAAAGACAAAATTGTACCCAACTTCTTCCATAAGGTCCTCTAGAAATGTCATATGAACTTGGTATCTCAATCAGAAACGATACTCCTTGGAAAGCCATGAAGTCTGATGACTTCCTTGAAAACCAGGTTCGCAATATGATTTGTGTCACTGGTTTTCTGGCATTGTATGTGTTAGCACTCAGTAAATTTCCTAGAAGTTGAAACAGAAGAAATCTACAAAGGTAACTTTATCCAACCGCTTTTAAAGCTGGGATCTATCCCTTCCAGCTTCAGAGAGGGATCTCTCTATATGATTTAGCTTTGTTTATAACTTTAGATATTAGGCTAGGTATAGGAATGGGTAAGTTTTGTTGTAAAAGTGTTTTTGAATTTGGTTGATTCCGTCTACACTTCCATTGGGCTATGGGGTATGTATTTAATTAAGTATGAAATACAACCAGAAATGATAAAGAATACTTCCACAGGGAAAGATAATGCACTCACTGGATCTTTTAGTAGATTAAATGATGGACAGAAGAAAACATGAGAAGATACTTTCAACTAACAAGCAGTTAAGAATTTCTTAATTGAAAATATTAGAAGATAAACATTAAAATCTTCAGAGTCGGAAATAGGGTATCTAAGATAAATCCTGGAACATACGTTACTCTTAAAGATTAGTTTCAGAAAACAATATGATCACAAAGTAAGAATAACATTCAACTTAGAGAATAAACATCACCAGTGAACACACGCAAGAATCCTGTAAAAGTGCCTCATTTTCATTACTGGCAGATCTCTTCAAAAATGGTACAGATTGATAGCGTCAGGGTGTAAGGATCAAAAACCCTCAATACTTAGAAAGGTGAAGTATTTATAATTCAAATTACAATCGTTCCTGTCATAACTGATCAGGACGTGCTCATTCTATTTTTAGCCTAACTGATTTAACTAATCAAAACTGCTTGATGACTCATTACAACTGCATGTGGAATTTCTGGGGTAGGCCGTTGGCGAGGTTCCTGTGTAACCTCTTCTGACTGGATAGGTGACTAGACCTGGACATCTCATCTGCTAATCGAGAAGATTGCAGAGTTCTTCCCACCTAAGCTGACTAGGCACTGTGACTTTGAGTAGTCTCCAATACACTTCATCCATGTCTGTATACTTAGCGAATGTGGGCTTAGTAAGGAATATGTATTGAATCTCGTGTTGGATACTAATGTCCAACTGTAGGGCATCCATGAATGCTTTACCAGTGATGCTCCCTTGTATGGCTGCAAACTTTGAACTGTCTTTGGACACTTCAGCCAATTTCTTCTTGTAATCCGGGAGTGTCATTAGTTTATCATTAATGACCTTCAGACCAGGTAAGCCTTTCTTTTGGAGAGCATCAATCTTATTGAAAAACTTTTGTACCCCCTGGTCCATTACCTGAACCTTCTCTTCGAGCTGCAACATTAATCCTCTCTTGGTCAAAACCCTCTTGACCTCAAGGATTGTCTTTGTTATATCTTCTATCTTCAGCTCTTCTATCTCCTCTCTGGTTTTGGAATTGAGGAATTTAATGATATCATTAGCCTGAGTGGGTCTGTCCCCCAATTCTACTCTGATTTTCTCAATGGCCTGTTTACTCCTCTGAAGCAACTCATTATGTTCAAACATAATTTGGATCATGGTCCATATCTCATTTATGGACTTTGTGATATATGTCCATACATTTTCTTTGACCTCATCCAAAGTCTTTCCTGCCATGGTTTGTTTCTGGAGCTGCTCTAGTTCTTTCCTTAGCTTCTCAGTTACCTGCTTCTCTTTGGATAGGTTGGCTTGAAAAGAAGTTTTGAGCTCCTAGAGGTTCTCAACTTCCTTCTTCAGCCTACTGATTTTTGTCTCTTGCAGTTTCATCTTCTCCATGGATTTGGCAAGGTCTGTCGTCCCTTTTTGTGGTGTCACTATGGTTGCAGATGGAATTGTTGTTACTGCTGTCGTGATTGCTCCTGAGATAGGAATGGCACTCAATGGAATGACTTCCATTGGCTTCATCTGTTCCTTCTCTTTTAGTAATCTCTCCATCTCAGCCTCCATCTCTTTGAGCTGTGCACTCTGCTCCATGAGCAGCTTGAGCATTTCATCCTTCTCGCCTTCCTTCTCTACTATCTCCTTAGCCTGTGAGTCTTTTGTGGGCGGGAGTTTCAACTATTTCCTCAAGGAAGCGATGTCTGTATTCTTTTTCTTTATCATCTCCTCTGCAGCTTTGACATTCGAAGGATCGTAGCCGAACTTGAGGACTAGCTCCTCCAAAGTTTTGATTCGGTTGTCTTTCGCAAAAGAAGATATCTTCTCCAACTTGAGCTGCGTTTGAGCATTGTTCAATGATACCTGAAATTTTGTTGTTGAAGCTGAAGCATGTGCCAATGTGTGGAAAACCATCTCCCTTGTTTGTTTGTGCAGATCCATATGATCTGTTGGGTGTACGTCCTTCGCCTGGAATTCGAAGGTGGCCCTCTTGTAGTCTGATATCACCTTGGGATCCGGTACCTGCGCTTGGAGGTAGGCCATGTGCATCCTACCCTTCTCTGTGTTGAATGTAGACAGCAGTCTATGCTACGCAGTCGATGTTTGTTTCCGAAACTGGGCATAAGTGCTGCTAGTAAGGGTTTGATTCTTCTTCTTGATCATCTCATATTTCTCGAAGATGCCYAATTTAGGCCCAGTCTTGCCTRGCTGATCATTCAGGGGAGAGTCTGTGGATTTCTTCGGTACTRTTGGGGTGATGAMTTGATAAAGGCTTGAACCAAAAGGTGGAATGACTGGCTTGATTACTATGGTAGTTACTGTAGTAGGCGAGGCTTCTTGTTCTACTATCGTGCTAGGCGTTGGAACTATCTTTGGCCTCTTAGTATGCATCTGGAACTCTTTTGATGATACCTTTGTTACAGGCGGAGATGACTCTTGTCGAGGCCTTTTTTCTTTGGGGACCTGTGGCGTGGTAGTTGGTTGCATAGTTGTCAAGGGAAATTGCTGCTCCACTTCAACCAAGGTGTCAGGCACCCACACTGTCTGATTTGCAAATTTTTCGATCTCTGGCTTGGACTCATGAACATACGGGATGTTTTTATTTTTCACCCTCATTTCTGAAATGATCTTGCATGGATCATAGTGCCATGTGAAACTCGTAAAGAATTTCATCTCCTTCAACATTCTGTTCACTTCTTCCCCGGCGCCTCGACTATTGGAGATGAAAGAACCAATCTGCCCCTTGATTCTCAATTGCTGCTTCTTCTTCAGGGAAACAAAATGAATGTCATCTAAATTTATTATCTGCCTAATATATTCTAACACAAAGATTCTTACTGGCACATATTGAGGTAATTTGTAAGGCACCAATTCGCACCCGAAAACTCTGATCTCGGTGTGATTTTGATATAAGTACCAGTCACCTGTCTTTGCATTGTCCGAGAGATGTAGGATTCTTTGGACCTCGTCGTTTATTCGTGGCTTGAGCCTGCCACTCAACATGCTTACCATAGGGTGGTAGAAAAGATCAATAAATTCCTTGAAGCTATAATCAGTGGAATTTCGCTTCAACAAAGATGTCCACGCTGTGACTGGCTGTGGCCTTCCGTCTGTGTCCATTTTCTTCATTGAGAAACTAAACTTGTCTACTTGATAGAAAACAAACATGTAGGCCAATATAGAAGAATATATGAACATGCCTTCCTTGCCAAAATTTACGAAATGTTCATGAATATTGTTGGCCAAGAAGGTACTGAAATTGAACTGGGTGGTGGGTTTTTCATCAGTGGAGAAAATGGATAGAAAACCCAGAATGGGCTCATCTACCCACTAGTCGGAATAATATCCTAACAGAGCACAAAGAGAGGAAATGATCTGGTTTCCCTTGGTGGAGAACATGGATGACGGGTAAGGTGGATTGGTGGAAGGGAATTGAGCGGAGGTGGGAAGGAACAGCTCGAAAATTTGAGCTCTCTGTGGAAAGGTCATCTTTTGATACAGCTCTGTAAGGATTTCTAGGTCGAAAGGAGAGACAGAATCAGCACGGGGAATTTGCATCATTTGGTCAATGTCTTCAGGAGTGATGAAGAAGAGGACGTCTCCAGATGATGATACGATGGCCCTCTGGTCGAGAATATAATGAGCTTGGCATTTGAGGGCGAATTCGAGAAAGTGTTGTATCTGGGGAAAAAGGTACAAGGGAAAATTAGACTCCTAGAGTCCAATCTCATCGCTCTGGTCCAAGAACACTTCCCGAAGCCATGACTAAAGGTCTGAAAAATCGAAGTCGCAAATGGTATCTGTGATAAACCTGTCTTTATCCACCAATTGAATTTTGTCCAGGTCAACAGGAGGAGGAAGAAAAGGATTCCCTTCACCTTCTGCTGGCCTTGGCTTTGGCGCCATCTCTACAATAGTACCTGCAATAAACAATATATTAGTGGGGTCGACTGACTGCGGATGAAGGCGACGGGGAAACAATGGAGGAATAAGAGGTAATATTTCTGGCGCGATGGAAGAATAACGAATGAAAGGGGAATAACGGTAGTTTTATTCAAAATGGGGGTCAGTCAGATGCAGGAGACATGTTAGCAGGATAATGGGTATGTTATCCTGTAATAAATGAGCAACGGGCCACTTGGGATGAGGTGGCAGGTGACGGTGGCCAAAGCATACGGACGGGTGATGTGGCGGCAGGGAATTGGTGGTACAAGTCACAATAAGGGGCTGTTCATGAGTGTAAGGGGTGATGGACTGATAGCAGGGACTGATAGCAGTTATGGGATGGGACACAACTTGGGAACAAGTGAAGCAAGTGGCATCAGTGGAGGATGATGTCCCTGAGTGATGGAGGCTGTCAGATGACATATGGTGAAAAGACTTTAGGACCAACATATTTGTGCCACCTATGATAAGGGGCCTGTCGGAGGGAATATCCATTCCAGACCCCCTCCCTTTGGTTAAAAGAAGAACATCAAGGGGGGTCCAAAATCCATTGTAAACCGTTGATCTGCGCACCAGTTTCCTGGCCACAAATCTTAGCGCGTCATTTATTACTCATTCCAGACCCCCCCTCCCTCCATTAAAGGCGAAACGGACGGGGGGGTCCGGAATCAAATTATGGTCGTGGATCAACGCGCTCATTCTTGGACCGTCCAGATCTGCGC
>JASDQU010735676.1:212666-238343 GCA_032191745.1 Picea mariana
TTGGTAGTCTTGGGGCATGGCATGTAGCGGCGTAGCCAACACCAAAGAAGCATATCGAGCTGCCATGATGGGTGGAGGAGGTGGAATGACAACCTGGATGGTCGGAGAGGTGGCGACTGAAGACGAGGAAGAGGAGGGACTGGGCGGTACTGAGGTAGTGATTTGTAGTTTAGTCATGGGAGACAAGACTTCGGGGGTTCGGGGTTGCAACATAGTTGGGTCAAAGACGAGTCTAGACACAAAAGTTTCAGACTATGTTCTAACCAGGCTTCGTTGTGAAAAGGGATCAAGATCAAGGTTTTGAGAGATATCTAGTTCTTCTGAAAAGGAAGGAGACTTATGAAGGGGAGTATAACTCACTAAACTAGTAGCTAAGGTCTTTCGCCTGAGAAACTGTTCAGGGTTATCTATCACTATCGAGGGTCCTGGGTCTGGATGAGATCGAGTGTGAACTTTCTTGGAAGTCGGAACTCTTTTTGGTTTTTAATATATATATTTTTTAATTTTGTGAGTTTGAAAATAATATGTACAAAGTTTGATCAACCTCTAAACATTACTTTCTTCTTGAATTTTAACGTTCTTTTTCTGGGAAAGAAAACGTGAAATTATTAAAAAAAAATTAGTTCGTCCCCAGTATGGTCGCCAATTATGTTAGCACTCGGTAAACTTCCTAGAGGTTGAAACAGAAGAAATCTACAAAGGTAACTTTATCCAACCGCTTTTAAAGCTGGGATCTAGCCCTTCCAGCTTCAGAGAGCGATCTCTCTATATGATTTAGCTTTGTTTATAACTTTAGACATTAGGCTAGGTATAGGAATGGGTAAGTTTTGTTGTAAAAGTGTTTTTGAATTTGGTTGAGTCCATCTACACTTCCATTGGGATATGGGGTCTGTATTTAATTAAGTATGAAATACAACCAGAAACAATAAAGAATACTTCCACAGGGTGAGATAATGCACTCACTGGATCTTTTAGTAGATTAAATGATGGACAGAAGAAAAGATGAGAAGATACTGTCAACTAACAAGCAGTAAAGAATTTCTTAATTGAAAATATTAAAAGATAAACATTAAAATCTTCAGAGTCGAAAACAGGGTATCTAAGATAAATCCTGCAACATACGTTACTTTTAAAGATTAGTTTTAGAAAACAATATGATCACAAAGTAAGAATAACATTCAACTTAGAGAATAAACATCACCAGTGAACACACACAAGAATCCTGTAAAAGTGCCTCATTTTCATTAATGGCAGATCTCTTCAAAAATGGTACAGTTTGATAGCGTCAGGGTGTAAATATCAACAACCCTCAATACTTCGAAAGGTGAAGTATTTATAATTCAAATAACAAATGTTCCTGTCATAACTGATCAGGACGTGCTCATTCTATTTTTAGCCTAACTGATTTAACTAATCAAAAATGCTTGATGACTCATTACAACTGCATGCGGAATTTCTGGGGTAGGCCGTTGGTGAGGTTCTCGTGTAACCTCTTCTGACTGGACAGCTGACTAGACCTGGACAGCTCATCTTCTAATCGAGAAGATCGCAGAGTTCTTCCCACCTGAGCTGACTAGGCACTGTGACTTTGAGTAGTCTCCGATACACTTCATCCATGTCTGTATACTTAGTGAATGTGGGTTTAGTAAGGAATATGTATCGAATCTCGTGTTGGATACTAATGTCCAACTATAGGGCATCCATGAATGCTTTACCGGTGATGCTCCCTTGTATGGCTGCAAACTTTGAACTGTCTTTGGACACTTCAGCCAATTTCTTCTTGTAATCTGGGAGTGTCATTAGTTTATCATTAATGACCTTTAGACCAGGTAAGCCTTTCTTTTGGAGAGCATCAATCTTATTGAAAAACTTTTGTACCCCCTGGTCCATTACCTGAACCTTCTCTTCAAGCTACAGCATTAATCCTCTCTTGGTCAAAACCCTCTTGACCTCAAGGATTGTCTATGTTCTATCTTCTATCTTCAGCTCTTCTAGCTCCTCTCTGGTTTTGGAATTGAGGAATTTGATGATATCATTAGCCTGAGTGGGTTTGTCCCCCAATTCTACTCTGATTTTCTCAATGGCCTGTTTGCTCCTCTAAAGCAACTCATTCTATTCAAACATAATTTGGATCATGGCCCATATCTCATTTATGGACTTTGTGATATCTCTCCATACATTTTCTTTGACCTCAGCCAAAGTCTTTCCTGCCATGGTTTGTTTCTGTAGTTGCTGTAGTTCTTTCCTTAGCTACTCAGTTACCTGCTTCTCTTTGGATAGGCTAGTTTGAAAAGAATTTTTGAGCTCCTGGAGGTTCTCAACTTCCTTCTTCAGCCTGCTGATTTCTGTCTCTTGCAAGTTCATCTTCTCCATGGATTTGGCAAGGTCTGCCGTCCCTTCTTATGGTGTCACTGTGGTTGCATATGGAATTGTTGTTACTGTTGTTGTGCTTGCTCCTGAGATAGGAATGGCACTCAATGGAATGAATTCCATTGGCTTCATCTGTTCCTTCTCTTTTAGTAATCTCTCCATCTCAGCCTCCATCTCTTTGAGCTGTGCACTCTGCTCCATGAGTAGCTTGAGCATTTCGTCCTTCTCGCCTTCCTTCTCTACTATCTCCTTAGCCTGTGAGTCTTATGTGGGCGGGAGTTTCAACTGTTTCCTCAAGGAAGCGATGTATGCATTCTTTTTCTTTATCATCTCCTTTGCATCTTTGACATTCGAAGGATCGTAGCCGATCTTGAGGACCATCTCCTCCAAATTTTTGATTCGGTTGTCTTTCATGAAAGAAGATATCTTCTCCAACTTGAGTTGCGTTTGAGCATTGTTCAATGATACCTGAAATTTTGTTGCTGAAGCTGAAGCATGTGCCAATGTGTGGAAAACCATCTCCCTTTTTTGTTTGTGCAGATCCATCTGATCTGCTGGGTGTACGTCCTTCACCTGGAATTCGAAGGTGGCCCTCTTGTAGTCTGATATCACCTTGGGATCCTGTACTTGCGCTTGGAGGTAGGCCATGTGCATCCTACCCGTCTCTGTGTCGAATGCAGACATCAGTCTATGCTGCGCAGTTGACATTTGTTTCTGAAACTGGGCATAAGTGCTGCTAGTAAGGGTTTGATTCTTCTTCTTGATCATCTCGTATTTCTCGAAGATGCCCAATTTAGGCCCAGTCTTGCCTGGCTGATCATTCAGGGGAGAGTCTGTGGATTTCTTCGGTACTGTTGGGGTGATTCCTTGATAAAGGCTCGAACCAAAAGGTGGAATGACTGGCTTGATTACTGTGGTAGTTACTATAGTAGGTGGGGCTTCTTGTTCTACTGTCATGCCAGGCATTGGAACTCTCTTTGGCCTCTTAGTATGCATCTGGAACTCTTCTGATGATACCTCTGTTACAGGCGGAGATGACTCTTGTCGAGGCCTTTTTTCTTTGGGGACCTGTGGCGTGGTAGTTGGTTGCACAGTTGTCGGGGGAAACTGCTGCTCCACTTCAACCAAGGTGTCAGGCACCCACACTGTCTGATTTGCAAATTTTTCGATCTTTGGCTTGGACTCATGAACATACGGGATGTTTTTATTTTTCACCCACATTTATGAAATGATCCCGCATGGATCATAGTGCCATGTGAAACTCGTAAAGAATTTCATCTCCTTCAACATTCTGTCCGCTTCTTCCCCGGCGCCTCTACTATTGCAGATGAAAGAACCAATCTGCCCTTGATTCTCAATTGCTTCTTCTTCTTCAGGGAAACAAAATGAATTTCATCTGAATTCATTATCTGCCTAATATATTCTAATGCAAAGATTCCTACCGGCACATATTAAGGTAATTTGTAAGGCGCCAATTCGCACCCGAAAACTCTGATCTCGATGTGATTTTGATACAGGTACCAGTCACCTGTCTTTGTGTTGTCCAAGAGATGTAGGATTCTCTGGACCTCGTTGTTTATTCGTGGCTCGAGCCTGCCACTCAACATGCTTACCACAGGGTGGTAGAAAAAATCAATAAATGCCTTGAAGCTATAATCAGTGGAATTTCGCTTCAACAAAGATGTCCACGCTATGACTGGCTGTGGCCTTCCGTCTGTGTCCATTTTCTGCATTGAAAAACTAAACTTGTCTGCTTGATAGAAAACAAACATGTACGCCAATATGGAAGAATATATGAACATGCCTTCCATGCCAAAATTTATGAACTGTTTGTGAATATTATTGGCCAAGAAGGTAATGAAATCGAACTGGGTGGTGGGTTTTTCATCAGTGGAGAAAATGGATAGAAAACCTAGAATGGGCTCATCTACCCACTGGTCGGAATAATATCCTAACAGAGCGCAAAGAGAGGAAATGATCTGGTTTCCCTTGGTGGAGAACATGGATGACGAGTAAGGTGGATTGGTGGAAGGGAATTGAGCAGAGGTGGGAAGGAACAGCTCGAAAATTTGAGCTCTCTGTGGAAAGGTCATCTTTTGATACAGCTCTGTAAGGATTTCTAGGTCGAAAGGAGAGACAGAATCAGCACGGGGAATTTGCATCATTTGGTCAATGTCTTTGGGAGTGATGAAGAAGAGGACATCTCCAGATGATGATATGATGGCCCTCTGGTCGGGAATATAATGAGCTTGGCATTTGAGGGCGAATTCAGGAAAGTGGTGTATCTGGGGAAAAAGGTACAGGGGCAAATTAGTCTCCCAGAGTCCAATCTCATCGCTCTGGTCTAAGAACACTTCCTGGAGCCATGAATGAAGGTCTGAAAAATCGAAGTCACAAATGGTATCTGCGATCAACCTGTCTTTATCCACCAACGGGATTTTGTCCAGGTCAACAGGAGGAGGAAGAAAAGGATTCTCTTCTCCTTCCGCTGGCCTTGGCTTTGGCACCATCTCTACAACAGTACCTACAATAAACAATATGTTAGTGGGGTCGACTGACTGCAGATGAAGGCGACAGGGAAACAATGGAGGAATAAGAGGTAATCTTTCTAGCGCGATGGACGAATAACGAATGAAAGGGGAATAATGGTAGTTTTATTCAAAACGGGGGTCGATCGAATGAGGGAGACATGTCAGCGGGATAACGGGTATGTTATCATGTAATAAATGAGCAACGGGCCACTTGGGATGAGGTGGTAGGTGACGGTGGCCAAAGCATACGGACGGGTGACGTGGCAGCAGGGGATTGGTGGTACAAGTCGCAATAAGGGGTTGTTCATGAGTGTAAGGGGTGATGGACTGACAACAGGGACTGACAGCAGTTATGGGATGGAACACAACTTGGGAACAAGCGAAGCAAGTGGCATCAGTGGAGGATGACGTCCCTGAGTGATGGAGGCTGTCAGATGACATATGGTGAAAAGACTCCAGGACCAACAGATTTGTGCCACCTATGACAAGGGGCCCCCCTTTGGTTAAAAGCAGAACATCAAGGGGGGTCCGAAATCCATTGTAAATCGTTGATCTGCACGCCAGTTTTCTGGCCACAGATCTTAGCGTGTCATTTATTACTCATTCCAGACCCCCCCCTCCATTAAAGAAAGAACGGACGGGGGGGTCTGGAATCAAATTTGGGCCATGGATCAACGTGCTCATTCTTGGACCGTCCAGATCTATGCGATTCTTATTCCTGATTCTGGACCCCCCCCCTGGTTAAAAATAGAACACTAGGGGGGGTCCGGAATGCTCTGTGTGCCATAGATTTGAGCGCCATGATCTGGACCGCTGATAAGTGTAGGAAATATAAATCATGAGCGGAAAAAGGATGTGTCGGGAAAACTTAGGATAAGTGCCTTTTATGGGGTTTTTCCAAATTTTTTCACATAGACACCACCAAGGGGACATCATCTTAAACTTTTCTTAGGCAATGGAGACATGGTGTAGCATTTTCATGAATCTGGTTTCATGGGTGGTGAAGCAAATGAAGCAATTAACCTACATGCTAACCTATCTTCCTAGGACAATTAACCCAGATTAAACTGTTGGGTTAAGAAATTACTCTACCTAAGGGCTATCTGACCAGGATTAGACAGTCTGGTCAGATTTATTCACTAATCTAACCTAAGGGCTATCTGACTAGGATTAGACAGTCTGGTCAGATTTATTCACTAATCTAACCTAAGGGCTATCTGACCAGGATTAGACAGTTTGGTCAGATGTATTCACTAATCTAACAACATTAAATTTAAAAAGAACTTGGCCATGCTTGAAAGGTACGACCAAGTTACTATTATTGCATGGGGCTTTCATTTCAATTCTTTCATGCCCTCTTTTCTTTCTTTTCTTTTTCCTTTTTCTTTTCTTTTTTCTTTTTCTTTTTCTTTTCTTTTTTCTTTTTTCTTTTTTCTTTTTTCTTTTTTCTTTTTTCTTTTTTCTTTTTCAAATTATTTGGCAGAATGACAAAATCATTTGTCAACAAAAACACTAGAAACAAATAATATCCAAGTCATCAGTTGATTCCCATAATTTATGGGGTGATAATAGTATGAAATGTGCCATTTTTGAAAATCTATCGACTACCACAAATATTGAATCACATCCTCTTATTTTTCTTGGCATTCCCAATTTAAATCCATGCTTACTGCATCCCACGACCTTTCTGGTATTGGTAATGGTTGATATAACAATGTGTTCTGTCTTTTTCCTTTTGTCTGCTGACAAATTTTGCATCTGTCCACAAATTTCTTAACATCTGTCCTCATCCCTGGCTAAAAATATGAGCCATTCAACTTTGAGAACGTCTTATCATGACCGAAATGTCCGACCAATCCTCCACTGTGTTTTTCCTTCAGCAGATTATCCCTCATGGAGCATTTTGGAATACATAGCTGATTTCCCCTGAAAAATAACCCATCCTGGATCATGTATTCATCCCATTGGTTTCTATCCCTAAGAACTGGATTCTCAGATGCCTCATATGCCTCCTTAAAATCTGGTTCATCCCTATACATTTCTTTGAGGTTATCAAAACCTAAATTCTTGACTCTGAATTCCTGCATAAGCAAACATTTCCTACTCAAAGCATCAGCAACTTTGTTAGCAGTTCCAGAAATATGCTTAGTTACAAAAGTAAAATTCTACATGAATTCAACCCATTTAGCATGTTTTTGGTTCAACTTCTCCTGTCGAGTCACGAATTGCAAAGTGTGATTATTGTTGTACAAAACAAACTCCTTGGGAACCAAATAGTGTCTCCACTTCTTTAGCACTTGTATGATTGCATAGAATTATTTGTCATATGTGGAGTACTTAATCTTCGCTTCATTCATTTTTTTGTTGAAGTATGTGATTGGTTTATCGTCTTGGCTCAAGACCGCTCCAATTGCAAATCCACTCGTGTCACATCTGACCTGGAATGTCTTGCTGAAATCCGACAAAACCATAATTGGTTGCTCAGTGATCGTCTACTTCAGCAAGTTGAAACTCTTTTCTGCTTCTTCTGTCCAGTGAAAAGATTTATGTATTTTCTTCACCATATCCATCATTGTTGCATTAAATCCACTGAAATTTTGAATGAATTTCCTGTAGAAACTAGCCAAACCATGGAAGCTTCGTACTTCAAATATACTCTTCGGTGATGGCCAATCCTTAATCACCTTTACCTTTTCTGGATCCATCTTCAACTCATTTGTAGAGATAACAAAACCCAAATAAATGAGTTATGTTCTCATAAATGATGATTTCTTCATGTTGACCAKCAATTTCTCTTGTTGTAATCTCCTCATCACTTCAGCTAAATGCTTTAAGTTCTATGCTTMTGTCCTGCTGAAAATGAATATATCATCAAGATATACAATGACGAATTTCCCTATGAAATCATTCAAGACTTTGTTCATCAATCTCATGAAAGTACTAGGCGCATTCGTTAAGCCAAATGGAATGACAAGCCATTCATACAGTCCCTCATTCATCTTGAATGTTKTCTTCCATTCATCACCTTCTCTCATTCGAATTTGATGATACCCRCTTTTCAAATCAATCTTTGAAAAAAATATTGCTCCACTCAAGMAATCTATCAATTTGTCCATCCTTGGTAATGGAAATCTGTATCTGATGGTAATCTTATGGATCTCCCTTGAGTCTATACACATCTCCAGCCTCCATCTTTCTTTGGGCTGAGCACTGTTGGAATAGCGCATGGACTCAAGCTCTCTCTAATCAATCCTTTGACCATTAAATCTTGGACCTGTCTCTTAAATTTTTCATTTTCCTGTGACGTCAACCGATATGCTTCTTTGTTTGGTAAACTGGCTCCAGGCATAAGATCGATATGATGACTTATACTCCTGATAGTTGGCAACGAACAAGGTAGTTCATCCACCACTATATCAGCAAACTCTCCCAACAATTCCTGGATTTCTTCTGGTAAATCATCTATTCTTGTACTGATCAAAACAATTTTAGGCTTCCTGACCACAATAAATTGTGTGTCTTCCTTCTTCTTAACCTCATCAAGAAGTTCCTTCCCACTCATGAGAATTACAGTGTTGCTCATTTTTTTTTTCACCTCTTGGTTTTTAATCGGCAGTAACATTTGCATCCTCCCATTCCTCTCCAGGGTGTATGTGTTCTTTCTCCCATCATGTACCATGTTTCTTTCATGTTGCCATGGTCTACCCAACAATAGATGACAAACATCCATGAGAATGACATCACATAATATTTCATCCTTATATCCTCCTATTTTAAAATCAACTAAACATCGTTTAGTGACATTTACCTAGTGTCCTTTTTGTAGCCATGAAACTCTGTATGGGCTTAGATGTGCAACAGTCTCCAGCTCCAGCTTTTCTACCATCTCTGTAGATACGATATTGTCTATGGTACCATTTTCCACTATGACCTCGCATACCCTTTCTTTAGTTTTTCAAGCAGTCCTAAACAGACTGTTTCTTTGGGTTGGGTTCTCTACCTCCTTCTCCGACTTCAAGAGAACTTTTCTCATCATTAAGGATCTTCCGCGCTCAGCATCTTCTGCCTCAACATTCTGTCCTTGAGCTTCCACAATGTGATTTTCACCACCATCTTTCTTCTTATCTGGACACTCATAGGATTTATGTTCGATCTTTCCACGGATGAAGCATTTTACTTCATCGCCTCTACCTCTTCCTCTTCCTCTAGCTCGAGGAAAAGTATTTCTATCAGCATACTGCCCTCTCTGTGAGCTTCCTCCTCTGTCATGTTGAGTTTGAGGTTTCTTTCCCTCTTCTTTAGGTCTCCGAGTTCTATCTTGGGCAATTGTTTTGCCTCTAGCTTGACTTCTGCCTTAGCCTCTTTGACCTTGCTTCTGGCTCAACTTATCTTCAGCTTTCAGAGCCATCAGATAAGAATCTTCCACATTTCGAATAGTCATCATGCTCATCTCATCTTGAATGTCATATCGTAGACCATTCATGTACCTGGAAACTTTTTCATCATCGATTTCTTGATTTCCTGCTCTAATGTTTATCTTGTAGAATTCTTCAGTGTATTATTTCACTAACATCAGCTTCTTTCTCAAATTTTTCATCCTCCGAAACAGAGTGATTTGATAATCCCTGGGTATAAATTTGGCTTTCATCTTTGCAACCATTCTATCCCAGCTTTTGATTTTCTTCTTGCCTTTGCAATGTTTGTCGGCCTGCAGTTCATCCCACCATAACGTTGCATGCCCTTTAATTCTGGTAACGGCATGTTTGACTTTCTTATCTTCCTCAACATCCTCATAGTTGAAGTATTTGTCTAGAGCTCTGATCCAGTCTAGAAGCTCTTCAACATCCAAGTTTCCCTCATAGACTGGAATGTCCGTTTTCGCTCTGGCACATATCCTTGCAACAACCCTAAATAGGAATTCATCTGCAGCATCCTCGACTGCAACTTCTCCTTCTTCGTTTCCATCTTCATTTTCACTTTCAGCTTCGTTGATATCCCTAGCGTCAACTGTGCACCTTTGTGTTTTCTCCATGGCATCAAGCCTGGCACGTAACTCGCACATTTATCTTTCCCTTGCTGGATCAGGCATTAGCATTGGCCTGTCTCTTCTTCTCAGCGGCATGGCTGTAAAATGTTCCTCTTTTCTCTGTGCTACAGAAAGAAAAGAACTTATTTTGATCTCTGATACCACAATTGATGCAGCACCCCTTGCCTCAATAGGTTCTGCGTGACCTCCCAGTCTTAGGATCATTCCAAATCTTCCCCTGAGTCAGATTGACTCTTTGGTTTCCCCACAGGGACTACTTCACACACAAAAATAGGTTTATTCCATAGGTTCTTTTGAGTTATGCCAACATGATCAAACACCAACGGTAACTCCACAACTGACCAACAAATGTGATCAAGTCTTTTTCCCTTTCAGGATTTCAGATTTCGCGATTTTGTGAATATTGTTGTCGAGCCCCTTGTCTCTTCAACCTCTGAAACCCAAAATGTCAACGAGGGTTGACTCCTTCAATGCGCTGAACACATGCCTCTTTTTGCCACTTATTTTGACTTTTCGGGACTTGAGTGATCGACCAACACTCATTCCTCTTCCCTTATGATTTCCTGGTTTCCAAAATTTCCCCTTTTTGGCAAGATCGATGGTCTTTTAGGACTTTCACCAAAACTCGACCACCTTTTTCGGCTTCTGTCACACGTATCCTCCGACTAGTGCTTGGAACCCTGCTTTCCTCTTTTCTCTCTTCATGATTTCGGAAGTTACGTTGACATGCAACTTTGTCTCTTGACTTCAAGAACCCCGAAACCTGATTGGTCCATGGCTATTGTCCTTCAATGTTTTCGGGAATTTTTCCTTTCACTCTTCGGGATTTTGCGACTTGCAAGATCCTCAACAAAAAGGTTCCTCACCTCCCGAAACTCCAATCTCTGAATTCCTGAAACCTCACCTCCAACGTGATTTGCAGCTGAGATCCTCCACGATCCGACGACTCTGGATCTTTCAGCTTTTCGCGAACCGAGAGTTTGAAACTCTCGATTCCAAATATTGTTGCCTCCTCTACTTCCCAACACCTGAATTGTTGAAATGCCGAAATCTTGAAATTCACCTCAAGCCACGTCGCATTTCGTGACTTTGGGATTTTCAATGCTAAGAACCTTGTCTCCTTGTCATCAAGATTCCCAGTATGTCAAACCCTGAAATACCAAAATTTCACACTTGATTATCCTTTTCGTGATCTGGGAGTTTGAGTGACCAAGGGTTTTGACCAGCACTCCCAAGTTATGGGTCTCGAATTCCCGAAATGATTTGATGGCTCAGACATACCACGATCAATGGTCCACATTGATTCTTGATGTCAAGGTGGCGGATTCATCCAACTCCTAACCACCTTGTATCTCCTCTGGATCCTATGGTCCTCGTGACTTCGTGAGTTCTCCACGGAGAATTATGACCATCTGATTCACTCCTCAAGAATCTCTGGCCAAACTGACTTAGCGTCCTTCCACTGAAATTAACTTCTACGTGATGATTTCTCTCCTCATCTTCCTTTGAATTCTTCAAAGGTACTAACCCTCCTAAGCTTTCACTTGTGAACTTAAGTCTCCAAGAGATCCTGCTCGCACTCCTTGTGGCAATCTTTCAAATAACCTCTAGTTATTTGAGTCCTCAACTCTGTGCACTCCTTGCAACAAAAATATTTCAACTTTCACCTTAGTTGATAACTTGTAAGGCTTCAACTAGCCTGTGCACACCTTGCACGACTCTGTGCCTCACCTACACTTCTGCGGGAAATGAGAACAACAGTATCTCTCTTGAGGTTTCTGAAATAAAACTCAGAATTTTGTCAACGCACACCTTGCGGACGTTTCACTGCACTCCTTCCAGGAATTCTCAGGAAGAGAAGCAATTGAAACTCATTTTTCTCCCCTCTCAAACTTCATACATTCAATATGAAATCATACACACAACATAGCATTGAAACAAATGCATAACAGAGAAAACAAATAGCTGTAAACATACCATTCAGCAAATGTAAACAGTAAGCATCATAACACCATGACTATTGAGTCAAAGCTTTATATATTAACTCAAGTGGTCATGTACATGGGTTCTTCTCTACATCTCTCTGCTACAGCTCAACAGCTTATGAAAATCTGAATGATCATAATAATGTTCTTCCTCTAATGATACAATAATACAAGTGTGAGGGTGTCTATATCCGTTTTCCCTCCTACGCTTCTAAAACTATCTAATCTCTTAATTCAAATCTACCTGCTTTCATTAAACAGACTTAATGTCTATTACCTCTGACAGATGAGAGAAAATCTCTCAAGATATATTTACAACATGCAAGTATGCTTCCTTTAACTACTACATTAATATCTTCTCATTAATTTTTCAAAAACATTTCAAAATGTGCAAAATGTGTGTTGCGCTTTTCCAGTTGTCTTTCGCCTTTATGGTTTCTTGGCTAGCTACTTACGATGCTCCTACATCACATAGGTATGAAATGAGATCCAAGAAAATTAGAATGTTGGATCATCACAACAAAGCTATCATGGATGAAGAGAAGAGGTTGAAATAGAAATGCAAGAAGCAAGTCCTATTCAAACCAAAAGAAGAAGTTGATGAAGTTGCAAAGGACAACCACCAGGTGCAAGCATTAAAGCTGCAAGTTCAAACTCTACAACAGAAAAATCAAGAATTGGAAAAGAAACATTCCAAACTATAGAAAAAGTATTAGAAATTGCAAAGAAAACATTAAAAGACCTGCTTCTTATTGAAGGATATCATGTGAAGTGGATTTTTGTTGTTAAGAAGGAGGAATCTAAGGAAAGTGCCAGCTAAGAAAATTTATCTCCCAGTTAGTCTCCATCTAGAATGCACGTGGGTACCAATGCACACTTATAGTAATTCTCATATGTCATAGTCATTTTGTCAATGTTTTTTTACTCTAGTTTAGACAATAGAAGTATTTTGCACTTATAGATGTCTAGTTATTCTAAGTTTGAGCTAGTAGTGTCAAAACACAATAAGTAGTAATTTTTTTGTGATATGATCCACATTTTTGTTTATATTAATTTAAAGAGTGTCATGAATGATATTACCATTAAATGCACTCAAGTTAAATAGTTGTATCTATTTTGTAGTGAAGGAATGTTAGTCCAGTCATTTAGTTGTCGTGCAGATGTTAAGCTTCAGTTTTGAAAAGGGTTTAAATCCTCTACAACATTGATAAATAAGAAGTTTTTGTATTGTTAGAGGGTTCAATTTTTGGTGAAAAAATAGAAGGATCAGAAGGGTTGGACCTACTAATATGATTGTAAAGTTCTCTACCTAATAAATATATGTTAATGACAATTGTGTTTTAGTCTTATCTTGGATGCAAGTTTATGATGTGTGCAATGTACATTTCATTTTTCTTTCAGCTATTGTCCTAATTCATATTTTTGTTGATTATGCAACCTGTTATACAACCATTTTTTTAGTAAAAAGATCAATTGTTTGACAACCAATTGGATTATTTGTAGACAAATATTTGTCTAGGACTTGCATTATCATTTTAAGTCTTAATTCTCACTTAGCAAGTAATTCATTTCATTTCTTTCTATTGTTTCTTGTGTTTGTCTTTTCATATTCCCCAACTTCCTCATCAATATTCATACCATTAGCTAAGGAGAACCTAAATTTTACTGAGTGTCATGTCCAACCATTTTACCATCTTTGAAATCCTATCCTTTAGCTTACCAACAAAAACAAATTATCAAAAAAACACCCATTCCAAACTTGAGGTGGCCTAGCTCTGCCCTTTAGCAATGAGGTGCAGACTTTAGGACCAACACAAAAATTGATAGGTCCAAATTATAAATTGTATATTTCTCTACCAATCCAATCAATTGGACCATTTGATGATTTATAAAGTATGTTAATGACCATGTATGCACCACTTGTTGCATATCATACTCTACTTACTCAATTTACCCAAATCCATCTTAAAGAAAAGGAAAAGGAATCAAGGATTTCAATTTACGATTATTTAAGTCAATAAATAAAATCCAATAAGAGAAGCAACCAAATGCTACTATCATATTTGGATGTTATAAAACTAGAATGCTTGCAAATTTGAATTATGCAATCATAGATTCACAAATAAATGATCTACATGCAACAATTCAGAAGGAAACAAAAATGGAAGAATATATGTTAGAGACTAATGTCGATCCTGAGATTATTCTTGGAAAGGCGCAAATACCAATGGCCATTTTTTCAATGTTGCCTCAAGTACCATATACTTCCAGAAGTTTTGAAAATATAGGAATTTGTGGAGGAATTCTTCAAGGTGTTCCCCCTAATGTGATAAATGATCCTGTACTTTCCCAAGAAACAAGACAAAAGATAGAAATGACCTAGATGAGAAGAACGATTAGACAAATGCAGAGTGAGATTACTAGACTTAGGAGAGGTGAGAATATTGTTCCACAAAATCAAAATATAAGAGCTCCATTACAAGATAAAATAATAAGAAATGATAGAGTTGAAGAACATAGACCAAGAGAAACTAGAGTTGCAATTCCAAAAGATGTTGTGTTAGAAGAAATTATAGAAGAAGAACAATTTGAAAACTTTAAACAAGAGATTGATGTTAACCAAGATAAAGTCTAAGAATTAGTATAAATGAATGAAGTATCATCATCATTTTATGTCTTTTATGAACAAGAAGATCTTAAATTTTCAAAAGATAATGTTGTCTAGACCAGGAAACAAGTGAATAAATTCAAGACTGGGGAATAGCCTGAAAAGGAAAAGACAAAACCTAATGCTCTAAAATTATCAAAACAACAACCAGTTGGTTTTAAAACAAAGACTCCATTGCAATTGAATTATAATCTAGTTGATGAGCTAGACAAGCTCATAATTACTTTACCATTTATGGAGGTATTTAAGATACCTCAATAAAGAGAAAAAAATTTAAAGATATTGGATGATACAAATTCAAGAATAGAAGAACTTATGATGAGTATAAGGAAACAAAAAAATGTTTTATCGGTAAGACCAAGGGGCAAATTCCCACCATTTAACATATCCATAGAAAATCACGATTTCACATTACACAATTTTCTGGTTGATAATGGAGCCACTAACAATATCATTCCAATATTGGTGATGGAAACACTTGGAATGAATGCACAAGGTATTATGAAACTGGTGAAAGCATATATACCATATATTTTGTTAGTACCATATTTTCTCCTGCAATTGATATGAAGGTTCTCCAAGATTGCAAGGATGAGAATGGATGAGCTAGAGACAAAGAGAAAGATTCTAGAGCCTCTGAACTAAAATTTCCAAGTTATTTCAAGGTAGATTGAATAAAATAGAAGAAAAACCTTGCCTAAGGAACCTAAGGCAAGATCTAAGAGCTCGAACACTTATTGAAAGTCAAAAAAGGGGATATATCATCCTGAAAGGACCTAAGCACTAATAGGTAGGGGGATTATCATGAGACTGGATCCCAGGAACCAAGATCCAACAAAGGTATGGGGATTGATCATCAAACGATTGAAAGTAAGGTGGATATATGGCTAGCAATCAATATTGCATCATGAACATGCATGGGATTTAATAAGCATGAGCAGTATGAGATCACTCGTCTATATTTTATGGGTGTGAGATAAATGGTCTAGATTGTATATGGATGACATATCCTATATCGGATATCGAAACCCATTTAAAACTTATGTTGTATCCTTAATATATCCAGTACCTGATAACCATGGCATCGAAGCACCATCCCACCAAGCCACCAGAATTCAACCGAAGCACTTATACATATTGTTTCCAGTCTGGTGCCACATCAATGTTATATGTGGTTCATTCATCATTGAGACATCAACATGTGTGTGACCTTCAAGCAAATAATATCAAAGGACCATATTTGATCCGGTGTGAGATATACGGTCTAGATCTAATCCCATCAACAAGTCTAAGAGAGGAAGAATATTTTAGGATGAATGTACATTTTTGACCAAGCCTAGATCAATGGTCCATATTTTACTCTCACCAATCAGAATACTAAGCCACTGAGATATCGATAGGTTAATGATTTTGAGTTTTGAGTCATAGCACAAGCCTCTGATCACAAGTCCATTGGGGCACCAAGGTACTCAGCCACCGGGATACCAATATGTTTATCCCTCGAGCTAGCTCACTGAACAAGTATTTGATACTTGATATCAATTCCACCAGGGCACTGGGGCATTGGGCCACTAGGATACCAAGATGTTTAAGCATCCAATCAAGGTGAAACACAAATCCTCAATATTATATATTCCTTTCCACATCAACTTTCCATGTGAAGATGACTTATCATGCCATGAGAGATATGAAGAAGGATCGGTGACATTGTAGTATGCCAATAGATCACCCTTCAAAGTGAATCAAAAGTTGCCACATGTAAAAAGAGAACCCATTGGGGACATAGAACAACACAGTGCACCTAATGACATGTAGTTTTATTTCCTACTACATCAACACCAACATGGACCATTTTAAAGTCACCATGTGTCCATGGGACCATGCCGATGTTAGCAATGATGTTATCTTAACTTAATTAGATTTTGACACTTGATCAAAGGAGATCAAGGGTCCAAATTTGATTAGTATCTAGATCAATGGTTTGGATTTTATTTTGGCCCTCAAGCACACTGGATCATTGAGCCACTTGGATCACAGGACCACCAGGGCACTAGACCATCGGGCTACCAGGAGGCTAAGCCTTTGAGTTATCATAGCACAAATATTTGATCGTCGGTCCACTAAGATTAGTGGAGCATCGAGCCACCAGGTGTTGAAGATTGAGTAGCTTCAGAAGATATCCTTATTGTATTTTACAAAGACAACCCCTAAATACTGTTATCATATTATATTTATTATTATGGCCCTATTGTGCCCTTGTAAAATTTGCCCCTATTATGCCCTAACAATTAAGTTTAATTTAATTGGGTAAAATTGATAGGTCAGCCCATACTCTAATTTAGGGAGGCCGGACTACTATTTATAAGGAGAGATAGCGCCTCACTTGCTTACTCACTCAATGAGCTCTACAACAAGAAGGATAAGTGTGCAATTTTTGGAGGAGTAGTTGTTGCAACTGGGTGTGATGTCAACAATTGTTTTGGTCTATCTCTTGGTATCTCTTGGTTAAGTGATGCGCTACTCTTCCTAGTGAAGGAGTAGAGGGGGATCTTATACTTTGTTGGTTCTCTCTTGATAGAGAATCATTTTTCTTGGTTGGATAATCTATATTGAGGAATTCTGATGGGTTTTCTCTCCCTATAGGGTTTCCCAGGATAATATTTGTGTGTCTCTTGTTTATGTGATTGTATCTCTTTCAGTGATCTTATATATGCATCTAATGTGCTAAATGATTGTAAAAATAAATAATATTCACAACTTCTAGCTTCATAGGTAAAATAACAACATGGAATCATAGCATGCCTGAAAGAGACCATCTCACAGTGGCTAGCCTCGGTGCATCCTCTCCAAAATCTTGTTTCCAGTATTGCAGCTACTGCAAAATTAGGGTTTTTGCGTAAACCCTAAAGGTGAAATTTTCACTATTTGAGAAGGATGTTCAAGAAAGTAACTAGACCTAGGAGCTCTCCCTGGGAGGGCACATCTAGTCCCTGGATCAGAACTCTGATATTTGAAAGTTGAAAAATTACGGTTTCCTCATAAACCCTAAGTCTAGTTGCAGCTACTACATATTTTGTGACAAATTCCATCCTTGACTCAATAATATCTCTAGTAAGGTCTAAATCCCTCATCCTGAAAAGTTATTTGTTCCAGGCATGATGATTACTAGTACCAATCTTGACGAAAATATTGAAGGTTTCGATGACTTCCTACCATGGAAGTACAGAGTGATGCTCATTCTAGAAGAGAATGACCTTGTAATTTTTATTGAACATGATATTGAAGAACCAAAGGAAGATGTGGCCAAATAAAAATATAAGAAGGATTTGATCAAAGAAAAGAGGATTATTTTCGATTCCATCAAGAAACATTTGATTCCTCATGTCTCAGCATTAAAAATGCCAAAACAAATGATGGATTCCTTATCCAGTCTATTTGAAGGCAAGAACATCAATCAAAAAATGACCTTGAGGACACAACTCAAGAATGTGAAGATGCAAAATTAAGAACAGCTAGAAGCTATTGGAGACTCAGTCTAAGAAGCTAAGATAACCATGACCACATTAAATGGTCTTCAAAATTCTTGGGAATCCTTCATCCAAGGAATCTTCTCTAGAAGTAAGTTAACTAAGTTCATCAGGTTATGGGAAGACTGTACTCAAGAAGAAGCCAGATTAGAGGAAAGAAAGGAAAATATAGAGAACAATAAAGACCAAGATCTAAGAGTTGACGCAAGAAAAGGAAAGAAAAATAAATAAGTTCACTCTCACAAAACATTTCAGAAGCCTCAAAAAATACAAAATTCTCATAAAGATCTCTCAATATTCATATGCTTCATTTGCCAAAATATGGGACATATTGCAAGAAATTTTCCCCAAGCAAAAGACAAAGATAAAAATAGGATGTTTAAAAGGAATCATGATCATTTCAAAGAATAAGATGAACCTGATAAGAAAAGGACAAAAGAATATGATCTAGATGAATTATATCTTCTGTGATATAGGACTTATCACTTCCAAAGCACTTGATTTATATCAAGTGATATTGATAGCTATATCTTGTTTCCTTCCACACTAAAACTTCATGAAGTATAAGAGTTGGAGAATTCTTGTATCATGAGGGTAAAGTACAAGTTGTGAAGAAGTATCATCATTCATCATACTGATCAAAGAAAATAGTATGACAAATACACACTCCAGGCATGCACCCTTCATATTTGATTTCAATTTTAAATATTATTAACATTAGATATGCAATTTTTTTTTATCTTAGCTTGTTTGATAATTATCCCTGGTACGGGAATACAACAAGGACTCATTTAAAGTCAAGAAATAGTTTATGTGCTTGGGGGTGGAATATGTTCCTATGGTTGGGTGACAATGATGTGAAATTTTATGTGGTAAAATTATCACATTAGAATAGAACTCACAGTGTTTTGTAGTTTCTCGATAAGAAGACCTCGTAAATGGATAATGAAGCCACCTTGATAGAATGAAGAATTTGTTTGAAGTATGACTTAGATTTTCATATTAATACTTGGTATCTAAAACCAAATATATATTGTAGAGACTCTAAATTTATTTTAGACTCAGAATAATTCAAGGCTCAGAGGGAGCAAGAAAAGTTAGTAGAGCCAAAAGGGTCTACCCAAAACCATTGCAGTAACTAGGAAGAGACCAATATAATTCCATGACACTTTGTAGGATGGAAATCCATATAGAATTGATAATCCATATCATGAGGAGCATATGAATCCACCAGTGGTGAGGTAGGCGGCCCCACCAAGTACTATATTATAAGGAGCTAGAGTTCACAGGGATTCATCCCTCATGATTCAGTAAGGAGGAGGAGCCTCTCTAGGACCATCCATGGAGATGAAAAAATCCTGATTTGTATCCAGAGGATTCTCCCAACAATAGGGAGAAGACTATGACAAGACACTTTCTCCATTAATCAGAAGAAGTATATATAGAACAAACATGATTCATTAAAAGAAGTAAATACAATATGAGATTCAAAGGGAGAAGGTATGACAATACATGTATTTGGGATTGAGTTATATCTAGTTCTAGTTGATGTGGTACATGAGTTGGGATATGAATACATGACTATAATAGAAGATTCATTTACCTCGAGAGAAAGAGGAAAATCTACCCTCAGTATCAACCAATCTCAGTTTCATATGAAGTTGTTATCGTGATAGATTAGAGGAGCTACTCTTAGAGTTCAGCARGCATAGTGAGAATGGAGCAGTCATTCTCAGCTTCAGAGAAGCTATAGGTGGAGAGTCCCAATCCTAGAGGAATATTTRTAGAGAGAGTAGATAACATACTCTTAGAAAGTGTGATAGATAGTGCTTTGTAGAAATCACATAGAGCCAACACATGATTGTGCAGATTGAGTTGCAACTTAGCAAGTATACCAGTTTGCTACAATGTGATGTGAAAATTTGGTTYGTTGATATATTCAAAGAGCACGAGGACATACATATGTTTTGCGGTGAAAGACATGTTCACCTRATTATGGAAAAACATGTGATGAGGTACCTAAGGGGTACAATCGATTATGGACCCAGATATATCTCAGATTATGAGATAAGATTTGCAGGGCTACACAGATTCTGATTGCGTAGGTAGTGTCATAGAACGAAAAAGTACATCTCGATGTTACTCTAATATGGGATCAGTTGTATGGCACTTAGTTTCGTAGAAGCATAGTATGTGACAACATGGTGAACTTTTAACAAAGTAGTGTGACTTTCGAATTTGATCGTAGAATTGATTGATATTGATTTGAAGGAAACCCGTATCTTTTATGACAACCAGAGTTGCATAATGTTTTCGGTGAACCCAGTGTGTCATGACAACTCCAAACATATTGAGATCAAATACCACTATTTTGGGGACATAGTACAGAAGGGAGAAGTAAGACTCCAGTATGATGTGACCGATGAATAGGTAGTAATGTGTTGACCAAGCCCCTTTCCAGAGTCAAGTATTT
This sequence comes from Picea mariana, assembly GCA_032191745.1. Taxonomy (NCBI): domain Eukaryota; kingdom Viridiplantae; phylum Streptophyta; class Pinopsida; order Pinales; family Pinaceae; genus Picea; species Picea mariana. The sequence goes on from JASDQU010735676.1 coordinate 233,268, forward strand.
AAGAGACAAATTTGGAGTGATCCAGAAAGACTTCACCAGTAGCAAGAAGTAATGTGTTATTTAGTAGCAGGAAGTGATGCGTTCCACAGTAGTAGAAAGTGATGTGTTCTCTAGGAGCCAGATGTGATGTGATTCCCCAGTACAGGGAAGTGATGAGATCCTCAGTAGAGGAAAGATAATCCAGCATAGGTTAGTAACCCCAATGCAGGCTGGTACGCTACCCTAATGCAGGATGGTATGCTACCCCAACACAGGTTGGTAACCCCAATGTAGGATGGTATGATACCCCAACGTAGGTTAGTAACCCCAACGTAGGCTGGTACACTAACCCAGCACAAGTTGGTAACCCCAACGTAGGTTGGTATGCTACCCCAGTGCATGTTGGTAACCCCAATCCAGGTTGGTACGCTACCCCATCGCAGGTTGGTAAACCCAACGTAGGATGGTACGCTACCCCAGCACAGGTTGGTAACCCCAACCCAGACTRTTACGCTACCACAGTGCAGGTTGGTAACCCCAACATAGGCTGGTATGCTACCCAACACAGGCTGGTACATTATTCTAGTGAAAGTGAAAAAACTTCCTATGATATATAGATCTGTGAATGACAACAAGACAATGACCAAGTATGTAGAAGCATAGAAGCAGTGATGTTGATTGTGACAAGAAGAATATATTCCTTTCTAAGAGGGAGTGTTCAATATTGAGTAGCTTCAAAAGATATCTTTATTGTATTTGACCAAGACAAACCCTAAAGACTATTATCATATTATATTTATTATTATGGCCCTATTTTTCCTTTGTAAAAGTTGTCCCTATTATGCCTTGACAATCAAATTTAATTTAATTGGATAAAATTGATAGGTTGGCCGAGACCCTAATTTAGGGAGGCCAAAATACTATTTATAAGGAGAGACAGTGCCTCACTTGCTCACTCACTTAATGAGCTCTGGAACAAGAAGGATAAGTGTGCAAGTCTTGGAGGAGTAGCTATTGCAACTAAGTGTGATGTCAAGGAGGGTTTTGTTATATCTCTTGGTATCTCTTGGTTAAGTGATTCACTACTCTTCCTAGTAAAGGAGTAGAGGAGGATCTTATACTTTGTTAGTTATCTCTTGAGAGAGAAGCATTTTTCTTGGTTGGCTAATCTATATTGAGGAATTTTGTTGGGTTTTCTTCCCTTAGAGGGTTTCCTGGGATAATATTTGTGTCTCTTTTATTTTTTTGATTGTATATCTTTCAATGATCTTATATATGAAGATAATGTGATAAATGATTGTAATAATAAAGAATAATTATAACTTCTAGTTTCACAGATAAAATAAAAACACTAGTATAATCGGACCATCGGGATCATTAGACCATCGAGATTACCATACCATCGGGAACTAGGTAAATCGTCCATAGGGTTATTTGGAACCAAAGTTAAAGACAATCTAGTGAAATAGGCCCCACATATAAAAGATAATTGTTATAGAACAAGTTGTAGGTTGGGAAAATCTTGACCCAACCAAAATATCAAGTGCTACAACTTGGGAATTCTACACCCAATGTCACCTCGATATAGGTCCCACACTTCAAGGGTGACTACGTCACTCTAGGGAGATGATCTCGGTGACCCTTAGGGGAATGAGATGGGGATGGATAGAGATGGAAGCGGAGCCCCAAGAGGTCAACTCTAAATGGAGTGAGAAGTGGAAAGAGATTCCTTGTAAGTAAAGTGATTGTTTCCCCAAAGGTGTAGTACTTCTCAGGATGATTGTACCTTCCCGTGAGAGAAGAAAATACAAATTGCAATGATATATGTTAGTGTGGATAAATAAGTTAATATTTTTGTCCCTAATTTGCAGAAGTATATATCAGTTTATATAAGAAATTAATACATTTAAATCATCATGTAAAGCATAATATCAATGAACAATATTATCAAAGAATATGGCAATCAATTATGACTGAAAAATGGTACTTTGAGGCTAAATAAAGCAAGATGTTACAACATGTGTTTTTTTGCAGACAGTTGTAGCGTTATGAATGTAGCATTCAATGGCATGCAATAAAAAAATCAACCATGGAAAATTGCCAAGAACTGTCCCAAAAAGTGTGTCCTAGTTAGTAGAGTTAGTGTGCAAAATTTAGGTGCTAGTCTAGGGTTAGTTTAGGATTTAAGAGTGAATTACTAGCTAGGGTTATGCATCCCTAATGGTTGTAGGTTAAATCTAGTAACAACAATTAATGTAGTGAGAGAGAGGGTATGCCCTAGTAGCGGTAGACTCCTCTCAATGTGGAAAACCAACTCCAAGCAAGAGATCTTTCAAAAGACCAATTTCATGTTTCCCAAGGTAATTATTTTATATCTCCAATGCAAAAAATAGATGACTAGTGCATTTACTATTGGGTTAATGGAGTCAAATAAATGAAATAGATATTATACTTCCTTGAGGTTGTAAATCCTCTTACTTCCTATTAGAACAATTATAATCCTAAACTTTGAGATTTACTTTCTCGAACTTCATCTTTACTAAATAATGACTCAAAAATCATCTTTCGAATGTTTAAATCAAAATTACCTCTAGTCATAAGGCATGCATGATATCCGTCATTGATAAAGTTCCCCCATTGATCCAACGATCCATTTTTTCCTCGAGTTTTGGATCCTCCTGATTGTTAAAGAATCAAATCACTAAACGTCGCTTCGGAGCCTCGCGCTTCGGGTATTTCGATAGGTCTTCATGGTTAAAGTCCTAAAACCTGAAAGTGTGTGTTATCACTTTTCCACAAACATTTAAAGGACACAAGTCATAGTACATGTGTACCTTTGAGAATTCTCTAGGGTTTACATGTGACATCCTTTCTCGACCTTTTCATATGAAGATTCACATGATTCTAAGTAACACGTGGCACCCCCTAGTCTCGACACGTCATCTAGAATGATGTCATTTTAAACACGTCACTACGGGAGATGGCCTTTTAGAAATTTAACAAAGAGTTAACTCGCAAATTCACGAAGCACTAAAATGTTGAAATGTTAAATCACAATTAATTAAGTTAATCTAGTCAAAATCTAATTAACGAATTCATGCTTTGGATTTTGGACGTTTACCCTTCATCATATCCTTAAATCTCTCAAGTCTAAGTTTTCGAAGCACCAGAACTTAAATAGGATTAATTAAAACTTAAAAGCGACTATCCAATAATTAATCATTTCAAATTGTTGGGTTTCAGGGATTCCATCTCGAGCTACTTCTAAAAATCCCGAAGTCCGAATACCCAAAAGCACTTAAAGTTAAACATGATTAATTAATGTTTTAAAAGAAATTGTCTCATAATTAACCTTTCACGGATTCGCGATTCGAGAAATTTCATGTCTGTTTCATCCAAAACTCTCGATCATCGCGAACCACCGATATTAATGGTATTTATCATGAATCAACAGTAATTATTTCAGCATATATTGTGGATCACCAGGTATACTTTCTCATTAAGATCAACAAAATTATTGTCAGTAAGGGTATACTTGAATCAATGCACTTAAGGCGAATAAGAATGTTTTATTTTCATTTTCATTTCCATCTTTCACATAATAGTAAGTTTTATCCAACTGGGAAACTCACACATTCCCCTGCAATAGGTAACCCTATTCYGATTCTATCAATATCATGGCACCACAGAATATGACTAAGAAGATTGATGCAGCTAGTGAAGTTTCAAACCCGAATACAGAAGTTCTGTCAGATACCACACCTTGAGCTATCGATTCTATGAAATTTTAGACATAGGTGTTCGAGATTTTGGAACATGAGATTATAAATTGCCYAGAAGATTCTAACAATGAATTAAATGAAACTCATGAAACTAAACTYAGGGATATAACTCAGTCAAAGCTTCACAAGATAGTTGCGTGACCGARGCTCATGCTGTATAACAACATGATAGGTTGGGCCCTGGAAAACGTCGACATCCAAACCAGGAGCGTGTTCAACACTCAAAAGTTCGTTGTTGGGTCTTTTCAACTGGAACACATACAAGTAATGTATAAGATATCCCCTAATTTTAAGCATAATCAAAATGTTGCATTCCTTCCAAAGTTTGAACAATAGGAGTGTATGCAATATGACAAAATATATCCTAATATAATCAAGTCCCGGTGGGGGAACCCAGAGAAATTCAAAGTTGACACTCACGACCTTTATGTCACAACGTCGTTAGAGGATCATATTATTTATGTGGCTATGATGCTCTATAGGATATTCAGGAAAAAAATTCCCACCCATTCCCAGTGGCATGGGTGCCAATTATGCATGAGGTGGTCGAGGGGTACTCTTTCAACTGGGACAAGATGTTGTCAGATAATCTGGCCAAATAAATCACTGAATACCAGCTGGATAAATTAAAGGGAAATTCTACCCCATTCTACATGTCTACATATATTATGGATTCCATATGCTTCATAACCCCCTTCCCACTAATAAATTGGAGATGGACCCCAACCAGTGAATAACAGATACACTTTTACCATTCCAAAATATGGGAGAAAAAGGCCAAATATTTCTTTTACGAAATTTTCCATAAGGTAGTGATGCATGTTCATATAGATTTATATGGTTTCCCATCCCCTCGGATTTCAAATAGAATCATGGAAAACCTGGGAAAAACAGGAGACTGGTTCATAGACAAAAACTTCTCCTACATCAAGGTTTTCGAATGATCGGTCCCTCCCCATGCTCTCCTGAATTTTTTTCCATATCGGCTAGTATCTCGAGAGGTGGCTTGTCAAATAGTGACAGGGGGCATCAACAAGGAGCTGAAAGTAACCCAGAAAAAGGTATGGCCTACCTTTCCTCTCCAATTTGGTATGTTTTTATTGTTAGACTTCGGCCACTCCAAAGTGGAAGTTGCAACTCTGGAGGATGTCAAGTTGGTTGACATCAAGTTTAAAAGGCACGACCCATAGAAAATAGTGGAAACCCACCTGGCGCAATACAATGTGAAGAGATATGTGCAAGAGAACTCCCCACATGATGAAATATTTAGGGGAGTCCAGTCTTATGAAGAAGTACTGAACAGAGTCCAAGCTCT
>JASDQU010735676.1:239198-266956 GCA_032191745.1 Picea mariana
AAGGAAATTGCAAGCCAGGTTAGACTTGACCGAAGGTACATCAATAGAGATATCATCTTTTTAGACTCAAGCACTGGAGATAAATGAAAAGATATAAATATCCCAGCAAGATCTCTTCATGAAGGTCGACGCCATCCAGAAATGCTACCAGGTAGTATACCTCACACTAAACGATATCGACATTAAAGAAAGAGAATATTGCTCAGCTCGAGTTAAGTTTCAAGAGGCCATCTTATTGGTACCAAAGGATGATATCTCATATGTTCATCGACTTTCTCTTTCAAAACAAATAAGAGGTGATATGGTTTTAAAGGCCTGGGAAACAAATTTAGCAGAAAGCAAGAGACTTGTCAAAGATGTAAATGAAGCTTGTATAGAAGCATTGACATCACTAGACAAAGGACTAATTGATTTTTAAGGAAGTGTTATTTCTGAAGCCCTAGGTCAAATTGATATAGCAAAGAATCAATATAATTCCATAACAAGAAAACAAGAAGCTTTGACGGCCATCCAGAATATGAACCAGATTGATCTCCTTCAAATAAATAAATGGATAGTAAACCCAAGATTACAATTACAGGTCACATCTCAAGGAGAGAAAGGGATACAAGAAAATTTGCCTCAAATGGAGAAGAAGATGTACACTTTTGAGGCGAAAGAAGCAACTGAGCCTTCAAGGTTAGTGGTGAAATTATTTAAAAAATGCATCCAATGCTTTGAATATGAGAAGACAAGCACATCCAGAAACAAGTAAGGAAACATGCACAAACAAATCATACATGTGAATATCAGATTCCAGTTGTATCCAGGCTAAAGAATGACGAGAAGAAACGTCTCCGGCAGTAGACAAAGAGACAAAGGAGAATGCTAGTGAAACTCTTCAGTTTTTACATTTTGTGCCTTATTCAAAAATATTTGTTATTTTTAATTATAAGAAGTCCAACCATTATAAGTTGATAAATTTTTTATAAATAGATAGATTCAAGATCTATCAAAGGGGTGCTTCTTGCTGATTGTAATAGAGAAAACTGTCCTTATTGAGTATTAATACAAGTGTAGACAAAGATTCCAAACTTTGTTTAGATTGGGTTATGTGTTTCTTATGTTTTTCCATCTCTCAGAATTTATTTATGCATCCCTTGATAAATGTTTGATTTCGATTTAGTACAACAACTATTATAATCATATTTCATCGGTGATTTATTAAGTAAGCAGCTTTTCCTCTGCATTTACTGTGATTAAATCAAGACCTGCGAGTTGTATAGATTCTTGTATCTTATACTTTATTCAAGGTTACACTATCTATTTTATTCCACTGTAACAAGGTGAGACTCTTCAGCAATTGATGCCTTGATTTGTTTTACAGTTTTGTATTTTTCTCTCACATCATTCACTATTGCAATTTTGACTTAGACAAGAAATACGGCCTCTGTGTTTCCATACTGTTAATTTCATTTAAGGAATTTTTCTCATATCACTAAGGTAGAAAAATAACCTTTACAAAACACTATCTTAAACATTCATGATGTCTGACATTACTCTTTGAGCCTTAAGTTTAATCTCAGGAACAACATATTTTTGGCGTCGTTGTTGGGGACGGAGAAACAAAGTTATTTTTCCCTGAGAAAATGACAAGGTAAGATTCTATCTTTGATCATGAACAAAGATTGAATACACAAAGTAAGGCCATTTTTATCTTTCTCTTGGCTACTCCACCACAGATAAATTGGAATTTGGTCGAAAGAATACCAGAAAGAACCCAGACGATAAGCAGACCACACATGTATCAGATCTTGAAAGGTTGTTGAAACCAAAGGGATACCTTAAATCGACTACCACATCAGGAGGTAAAAAATATCAACCCAAAGTTGTACAAGTCAATACTAAGATTATGGATGAAGAACTAACCCCTGAAGAGAATTTTAAACAAGCACCCTCTGTGGAGGCCTCAACTAATAAACCAGAGGTTAGATCTAAGAACCCTGAGGTAATTGTACCTGAAGTAAAAATTGATATTGACTCACCTAATACTCCTAGAGATCAGTACAAAAAATCCTCCTCTTTACCTGTTACCGTTAATACTTTGTTGACCTCAGCCTTGACCGAGGTAAAGGTTCCAGTTCTCCGAAACCATGAAGAGCATATTATATACCCCGATTCATCCCCTATCGGTTCACCTATTTATACATCTTGTAAGTGTAAAGAAACCAGTCCACGATCTCCTTTCCCTCCTCTTTTAGAATTTTCATCTCCTAACAACCTTTTTCTGAAATTCCCTTAGCCACATCCCAAAGAAGTTGAAAGATAACCACTTCGGTCCCTAGAAGTTTTTGAAAACCCTCTTTCTTTCAAAAAGTTTGTCCCCCAGACTTTCAATGGCTGCTGCCAGAGGCGGAGGAATAGGTGGACAAGGTTAAGGACCACCCCCACCACCTAGGATTTTTTCCAAAGTAGTGGCCAGATATGCTCCCTTGGTCCTTCCTCCCATCCATCATGATTTACCTGAAAATTATATGAAGAACTTACCAAAGTTTACGAGAGAAGGAGATTTAACTACAATAGAGAACATAACCTTTTTCGATCAGTTCACTCATATCCTTGGCATTGAGAATGAAAATGTTTTCTTAAGGATTTTAGTTCAAACTTTCGAAGGACAGGTAAGAATCAGGTTTCGAGGGCTCCCGGTAGTATCCCTACAGTCATATGATGATTTAGAAAATGCATTTTTAAGACAATGGGGAGAAAAGAAAGACTATCAGTATTATCTGACTGAATTCGGGGCTCTAAGAAAAAGGAATTCTTAGTCGGTTCTCAAATTTACTCATAGGTTTAACAAACTATATCATAAGATCCCAGTGGAAATTAAACCCTCTCAACCTGCAACAAAGGTAACTTTCGCAGGGGATTTTGAACCTGACTTTGCTCTACTTTTAAGAGAAAGAAGATCTTCCACTCTGGAAAGAATGCAAGACGACACCACAGAAAATGAATCAAACATGATGGTATCTAGTAAACTAAAAGCCAAGGTTGATACAAGAACCAAAGAACCTAAACTCTTCAAGGAACAAGCGGGACCCTCTGGATCTGGGAAGTCTGCGGAAGAAAAAATGGATGACATGGCTAAGATAATCAAAGCTTTGTCGAAAAAAATATCTAGAATGGAACTAGACAAAGACAAACTTGATCCATTCACTAGAAATAATTTCAGGATAAATCCTAACCCCCAGAAACAACAGAAACAAGTGAAAAACAAAGATCAAAAAATCGAAACTCTGTTTAAAACAAATTTTTTTATGAAAAGAGATGATATGAAAAACTATGAGGGGTTATAAGAGGATATAAACAACCTTAGTGATGACGACCAAGAACCTCATTTAACTAGACATGATTATGAAATATCTCTAGATCTAGAACCCCTATTTAGTAATGAGAAAAGTATAAATAATCTGGGAGAGTCTGGATATCAAGGAATCGTCGAATCCATAATGGTTGAAATTCAACAAAAGTATAATTTAAGGCCCATAGAAAAAAATCCTACAAGTGTTCCACTAAATAATATTCTATCGAGAAATAAAGAAAACGAGGCAGTGGGGACTAAAGCACTAGTTGAAACACAAGCTGCCCGAACAAAAATAGTTGAAAAAAGAGCAACACAAACTAAAAAAGTTGAGAATAGTGAAGCACAAGCTACAACCAGAGAAATTGAAAAAACAGTTGGAGGTTTCAGTTTAGAAAATGAATTAAATAAAATTAAAATTCCCATGTCTCTGGTTGAGCTTGCCAAGAATCCAATTTATAAAAAATACATTGCTAAAATGATAAATTTTTCCGATGATGAATATCACGCATATGTGATCAATCTACAAGATGAAAGACCTACGATTATGTTTGGTCTACACATCGAAAATACTAAGGATTTTGTTGCTCCATTTTATATTACATTAACTATGCATGACCACTTACTTCATAATTGTATGTTAGATTCTGGGGCCTCTCACAATTTAATGCCTAAAGTTATCATGGAAAATTTGGGCCTTGAAATCACTAGACCTTATTAGGACTTATACTCGTTTGATTGAAGAAAAGTTAAGTGTCTTGGCATCATCAAATATTTGGTAGTAAATATTGCACAGATTCCCATAACGAGTATCCGTATGGATGTAATTGTTGTTGACGTCCCTACCAAGTATGGAATGCTTCTATCCAAGTCTTGGGGTGAAAAGTTAGGAGGATCACTTCAACTAGACATGACTTATGCTACAATCTCGATTTTCGATGGACAATTTACTCGACTGTATAGAGAGACTGGACTGGAATATACTTTAAGTGACCCAAAAAAACCAAACAATTACCCATTTTGTGTCACATATTAGGATTTAGGAAATTGTATTCTATCAATAGATGATGACTTTGAAGAATGTACAGAAGAAGAAAACAAAAAAATAGCAAAAACAAAGAAAGGTCGAAAAAAACTTTTGATGGGGCTTCATCCTAGAGGGACTGGAGTGTTATTTGTTGCACCTGGAGATGAGTATGTGTCATTCCCTTTTCATACAAAATACAATGGGAAATAGATTATACAAATAATTTATGTGAGTATGAAGCTCTAGTCTTAGGATTAGAGGCTGTCAGGAAGCTAAAAATTGAACATCTAATAGTTTATGTTTAGCTTGATATTGTTGCTTTACTGTGAAACAAATAAAGCAACAATATCAAGCTAAACATCCAAGGCTAATTTCATACATGAATTGCACCTGGGATTTGATAGAAAATTTTTTCTCGTCATTTAACATTCACTACATTTCCGGAATGGAAAATCAGTAGGCAGACTCTTTAGCCAAAGCAGCTCCTACGTTTGTACCACCTATTGTCCTAAAGCTGAAATATCATATCGAAATGAGACATAGACCTTTAATCCCAAATAATGTGTAACACTGGCAAGTCTTTGAAGATGACGAGAAGATTAAAAAGTTCCTAAAAATGGTTGATAATTTCTCTAAGACTCATATAGATCAAGAAAATCAGAAATATCCTATCTGGATCATGCAAGAAGGTGAAGATCCTAAAAAGTTCCAGGATAAGATTGCAAATCACCGAATGCTTGTGCTTAAGAAAAATTATATCCCTAGAGGTATGATACCTTTAGAAAGATTGTTTGACCAAGATGATATACCCTTAAAATATACCTTACGATCTCAACCCGAAGAGGTTGAAGATTGCAATATAGGAACTAAAGAAGATCCTAAACTGGTCAAGATATCTAAATACCTCCCATCACAAGTAAAAAATAAGTATGTTGAACTACTTAAACAGTATAAAGACATATTTTCATGGTCCTACGACGATCTAAGAACTTACGATACCTCTGTAATTGAACATAAGATTCCTTTGAAGCATGGTATCAAACCTTTCAGGTAGAATTTGAGACAGATAAATCCTATCCTTTTTCTAGTAATAAAAAAAGAATTCAGGAAGCTCCTCGATACAAAGATTATCATCCCACTTAGGTATTATAAATGGGTAGAAAATTTGGTACTTGTCAGGAAGAAAAGTGGGGAAATAAGGCTTTGTGTAGATTTCAGGAATTTAAATTAATCATCCCTCAAGGACAACTACCCACTGCCAAAAATGGATCATGTCCTGGAAATATTAGTTGAAGATAAAAAAATGTCTATGATCGATGGTTTTTCTAGATACAACCAAATTGTTTTCCACGAAGATGATAAAGAAAAAACTGCATTCACCACTCCGTGGGGAACTTTCATGTATGATAAAATGTCATTTGGTTTGATGAACGCAAGGGCCACTTTCCAAAGAGTGATGGATATAGATTTCATCGGTGAGAGAGATAAATTTGTTGTTATTTACGTAGATTATCTAACAGTATTCTCCAATTTTGATGCAGAACATCTGGTTCATCTCAAACAAACCTTCGAGAAATGCAGAAAATTTGGTTTGTCTCTTAACCCCGAGAAATCTCATGTTTCTATGCAAGAAGGCAAGCTTCTGGGTCATATATTTTTGAAGGATGGAATCAAGGTTGACCCCAAGAGAATAAGATATTGACACAATAAGCATTTCTATCAATAAGAAATAAGTCCAATTTGTTTTAGGGAAGATAAAAAAATTTAGAAGATTTATCCCTAACTTTGTTGAAATTGTCAAATTAATCACATATATGTTGAAGAATGACAGTGAGATGAAATGGATTGCCGAAGCTAAAGCATCGTTCGAGCGAGTTAAGAAATATATAAGAGAATCTCCAGTGTTAGCTAGTCCGGACTATACCAAGGAATTCCTGATCTTTTCTTTCACATCTGAACATACTATCGTAGCAATACTCCTACAAAAGAACGAAGAAGGTTTCGAGTAGCTGATACCCTTTTTTAGTAAAAGTCTTAAGGATGTCGAATTAAGATATGATATACTATAAAACAAGCTTATGTAGTGGTGAAATATCTCAAATATTTCAGGACCTATGTACTGCATTCCAAAATAATCGCTTATGTGCCAGCAAGATCTGTCAAAGATATCTTGGTACAGCCAGACAGTGATGGTAGGAGAGCTCAGTGGTTAGCTAAAATTCAGGAGTTTGATCTAGAAGTAAAACCAACCAAGCTAGTTAAAGGTCAAGGCCTAGCCAAATTGTAAGCGGAATCAAATTTTAGGGAACTTGGGATAAACCACTTGGAATCACATGGATATATCCTAGATATAGAGGAACTTGATGATCAAACCCCTACAATCCAGATCAAAGATAAATTTTCATCCTCTGATTGGTATCACGACATTGTTTCATACCTCTTTACCCTTCAGTTCCCGAGTGATATGACTCCATCCAAAGTGAGAACATTGAAACTACACGCAGTCAAATACTGTATTATTGAAAATCAATTATACTAGAAATATCTGCTAAGTTTCTTGCTATGTTGTTTAATAGAATCTGAAATAGAGAATGTTATAAATGAATTTCAAGAAGGAGTGTGTGGAGGGCATCACGCTTGGAGGGAAATGGCCTACAAGATTCTAAGAGTCAGATATTATTGGCCAAAGTTATTTACTGATGTAAATGCCAAGGTCAGAGCGTGCAACCCCTTCCAACAGTTCTCTGGTAAACAAAAGCTCCATGCACTACCTTTAGTCCCAGTCAAGACAGAGGATCCTTTTCAACAATGGTTCTTGTACTTCATCGAAGAAATCCACCCATAGTCAATCAAACAACATAAATGGATTTTAAGTGCTACTGATTATTTCAAAAAATGGGTTGAAGCTATTCCAACTTGGAATGCCACAAATTCGGTAGTTATAAAAATTTTGGAAGAGAACATCCTATCAAGGTTTGGTTTCCCTCGAAAAATAGTCACGGACAACGCCCAAGCTTTCAAATCTATGGCAATATTAAAAAAAATTCTAAAATATAATATTGTGTTAGGACATTTTACAACCTATTATCCTCAAGGAAATGGCTTGGTTGAATCATCCAGCAAGATGTTGATGAATATAATCAGGAAAGTGTTGAAGGAGAATAAGAAGGCTTGGCACATTCACCTAAAGTATGCCTTATGGGAAAAACGAATCGGCACTAAGAAATCAATAGGTATGTCCCTTTTCCAAATGGTTTGTGGTACTGACATGGTCCTTTCTATCAATCTAGATCTTCCTGTGATGAATTTGTGGCAAGATGCAAATGAGGAGCCAAATGACGTAACAAGGAGGAAAAACCAAATAATTGAAGTCCGGCAAAACAAGGCCGAATTAGATGACAAACTCCAAAAGTATCAAGATAATATGAAATCCCTTTTCGATAAAAAAGATAAAGAAAGGGATTTCCTTTCTGGTGATCTTGATTTCAAATGGGATTCTAAAAAAGAAGATGCAGGAAAGCATGGAAAGTTTGATCATCTAGGGTTCGGACCATTCAGGATTGCATCTACAAAGGGAAAGAATTCTTTCCTACTAGAAAATCTTGACGGAAAAACTTTTGAAGCCCCTATCAATGGGAACTATCTAAAACATTTTATGGAATAATCATGTTTTCACATTACCATTGTATATATCGGTTTGGTTTCTTGTTTCAATTTGCAATTTCATTTCCCTTCATAAATTATCTGAATTTTACTTTTTCATTTTAAATAAACGTAGTCTTAGTTGATATTATAAAAGTAAAAAATAAAATATATGCATATCATTTCTGGTCTGCGGAATTTTTTTATCTTTTCTTTTTATGCTCTTGCAGAATACTTATTCTCAGATGATAAATAAGGAGGTATCGAAACTCCACGCATAGTTCTTGAAACATTTGTTTTCTCTCAAAACAGGTGATTAATTAATAGTTGGTTTGATTGAAAATGTAAATGAAATCCAAGGTATAAAATTCTATACTTATTGTTCAAGCCAAATTTCTAAAGAAATCATATCGGGTATAAACAAGGTTCTACTCATGTATAAATCTATGGATTTCTAAATCAAATGAAAATAAAACAAAAATGAAATAAAAAGAAAATAAAATAAGAATAAAAGAGGATTAAAAAGAGAAGCATGATAATCAAGAAGTGAGCTTGTGTGGAAATGAAATTCTCTTGCGTCAGACCCTCTGAGTCCTTGACTTGTTTCATTTTTCCTATCTTCGAGATTTTACTCTATTCTTATTTTTACTACTTGTACTTAAATCTTCATAGAAAGAAATAATTTTCACCTTGGCTCTAAAAACTTAAAAATATATCCTTAAAAGAAGGTCAGGAGAAAATATTTATGTTCCTCTGTTTTTAACTAAAAGAAAGTATGTCTAGGCTAATCCCAATAACTTTAGCTATATTAATAGATTTTAATTGATCAATTTGATCAAGGATAATCCTGGGAAAATAAAAATTCCCCTTAAAATATTCCCTATAGGAAAAGAGGTATTGAAGATCGGGAGAGATTTAGTCCAGAGTATAATAAAAAATGGTTGACAGACCTACATTGTTAAATTTTAAGCAAATATCATCCCTTGTATGATACATACAAATTGATTGCCCCCACTTCAAAATTGTAAAAATATAAGGAAGATGGTGAAAGGAAATTCATAAAATGATTTCCCCCATCTAGGCCAAGACCAATGGTGAAATGAAATTTGTAAATCGATTTCCCCCATTGTGTCCAAAAGAGATGATGAAAGGAAATTCATGTAATGATTTCCCTCATCTCAATAAAATGCTAAAATTCTAACTGAAGTGGTGAAAGGAAATTCAATGGGAGACGTGGATAACTTCACCAGGGTACTGAACAGGCTCGCTAGCAGTGAAGAAATATCTATGATATCTGTAAGGATTTCATACATGTATAAACATACTCTGGTATCAAGATCTCTTTCTGGTAATATTTACATTCTAAATCGACAAGGGATTCCATGAATAAATTGTTAATATTACATTGTCTGGATGTGAATGAAATCAACCAAAGGTTGATACTTCAGTTAAAGTTGGTTGAATATATTAAGAAAATCCAAACTCAGCTTCAGTAAAATGAAACTATTAATAGCGTAACTTGAGATCAATAATTGATTATGTTTTGAAGGTTTTCCAAGACTCGGCTAAAGTCTGATTTTTCTCTGTATGATTTTTCCCCAAAGGTGTTTCCCAGAAATACAATGATGACTCCATTTACCCAATAAAGGAACTTGGTATACTGTTCTTCCATGCCTCATAGGGAGACGCGATCCCCATATGGAGCATATGTTGGAACACATATAATCCTAAAAATTTGAGCTTTACTTTCTCGAACTTCATCTTTACTAAATAATGACTCAAGACTCATCTTTCGAATGTTTAAATCAAATTTACTTCTAGTCGTAAGGCACGCATGATATCTTTCATTGATAAATTTACCCCGTTGATCCAACAATCCCTTTTTTACCCGAGTTTTGGAGCCTCATGATTGTTAAAGAATCAAATCACTAAAGGTCGCTTCGAAGCTTTGTGCTTCAGGTATTTTGACAGGTCTTCACTCTTAAATTCCTGAAACCCGAAAGTGTTTGTTATCACTTTTCCACAAACCTTTAAAGGACACAAGTCATAGTACACGTGTACGTTTGAGTCTTCCCTAGGGTTGACACGTGGCATCCTTTCCTGAACTTTTCATCTGAATATTCACATGATTCTAAGTAACACATGGCACCCCCTAGTCTTGACACATCATCTAGAATGATGTCATTTTTGACACGTCACTACAAGAGATGGCCTTTTGTAAATTTAACAAAGAGTTAAATCGCAAATCCACGAAGCACTAAAACATCAAAATATTAAATCTTAATTAATTAAGTTAATCTCAGTCAAAAGATAATTAACAACTTCGCGCTTTGGAGTTCGGACGTTTACCCTTCATCATATCCTAAAATCTCTGAAGTCCAAGTTTCTGAAGTGCCAGAACTTAAATAGGATTAATTAAAACTTAAAAGAGACTATCTGATAATTAATCATTTCAAAGTTTCAGGTTTCAAGGATTCCATCTCGAGCTACTTATAAAAATCCCAAATTCTGAATACCCAAAAGCACTTAAAGTTAAACACGATTAATTAATGTTTTAAAAGATATTGTCTCGTAATTAATCTTTCATGGATTCGGGATTCGAGAAATTTCATGTCTGTTTCATCCAAAACTCCCGATTGCGAACCACCGATATTAATGGTATTTATCATGACACAACGGTAATGATTTCAACATAGATTGTGAATCACCATGTATACTTTCCCATTAAGATCAATAAATTTGCAGCCAGTAAGGGTATACTCGAATCAATGCACTTAAGGCGAATAAAAATCTTTGATTTTGATTTTCATTTCCATCTTTCGTAGAATAGTAAGTTTTATCCAACTGAGAAACTCACACATTCCCCTGCACGAGGTAACCTCGTTTTGATTCTATCAATATCATGGCACCACGAAAGATGACTAAGAAGAATGATGCAGCTGGAGAAGTTTCAAACCTGAATAAAGATGTTATGTCAGATACCACACCTCAAGCTATCGATTCTGTGAAATCTTAGACACATGTGCTCGAGATTTTGGAATATGAGCTTACAAATTGCCCAGAAGATTCTGGTGACAAAGTAAACAAAACTCACGCAACTAAACTTGCAGATATATCTCAGTCAGAGCTTCAAAATATAGTTGCGTGACCGAGGCTCATGCCATATAACAACATGATAGGTTGGGCCTTGGAAAACGTCGGCATTCAAACCATGAGCATGTTCAACTCTCAAAAGTTCGATGTTGGGTATTTTTGACCGAAACACATACAAGTAATGTATAATCTATCCCCCGATTTTAAGCATAATCGCAATGTTGCATTCCTGCTAGAGTTTGAACAACAGGAGTGTTTACAATATGACAAAAGCTATCATGATATAATCAAGTCCTGGTGGGGGCACCCAGAGAAATTCAGAGATGAAACTCACGGCCTTTATGCCACAATGTCATTAGAGGCTCATATGATTTATGTGGATATGATTCTTTGTAGGCTATTCGGGAAGAAAATTCCCACCCATTTCCCAATGGCATGGGTTCTAATTATGCACAAGGTGGATGAGGGATACTCCTTCAACTGGGCAAAGATGTTTTTAGATCGTCTGGCCAAAAAAATCATCGAATATCAGCTAGCTAAATAAAAGGGACAACCTGCCCCTTTCTACATGTTTTCATATATTATGGATGCCATATGCTTCGTAACCCCTTTACCACTAATGAATTGGAGCTGGTCCACAACCAGTGCAGAACCGATACACTTTTACCATTCCTAACTATGGGAGGAAAGGGCCAAATATTTCTGTTATGAAATCCGCCATCATGTAGTGTTGCTCGTTCATATATATTTATATGGTTTCCCATCCCCTCAGATTTCAGATAGAATCGTGGAAAACCTAGGAAACATAGCAAACTGGTTCTTAGACGAAAAATTCTCCTACATCAGGGTTTTCGGATGCTCGGTCCCTCCCCATGCTCTCCCGAAGTTTTTACCAGATTGGATAGTATGTAGAGAGGTGGCTTATCAAACAATGATAGGGGGCATCAACAAGGAGTTGAAAGCAGCCCAGAAAAAGGTATGGCCTACCTTCCCTCTCCAAGTTGGTATGTTTTCATTTTTAGACTTCGACCACTCCAAAGTGGAAGTTTCATCTCTGGAGGATATCAATTTGGTTTACATATAGTTTAAAAGGCATGACCCACAGAAAATCATGGAAAACCACCTGGCCCAATACAACTTGAAGAGATATGTGCATGAGAACTCCCCACATGATGAAATATTCAGGGGAGTCTGGTCTTATGAAGAAGTACTGAACATAGTTCAAGATCTGTCCACATATCAACAAGCCAATTTCTTTGATTTTCAAAGACACAGAAGAAATAATTTATCGAAAGTACTACAAGTACAATCGACAGCCACTTCTCCTACTCCGGAAACTGTACCTCCGAGATTTGAAACAGGGAGCTCTGGAAAACATGATACTAAGGAAAACCCAAAGGGAACTAAAGCTTTAACTCAGAAATTGGAGGCTTCAATATCAACTCCACTAGGCCCTCTAGCAAAGGCTCAGCTTGAGGCCTTTCTGAAGTAAGGAAATGATACATATCCTTCTACTCCAGCCACCTCTATGGCCAACACTGCAAAGCAACAACTATCTAAGGATTTAGGTACCCATATCATGTCATTGACATCGTTACAGTCTAATTTCGGAAATCTCGGTTCCAAAGTCATTTTTATAGATGATCTCACCCCAATTGCACCCAAAGATATGCCTCTGTCAGATTTCTACTTCAACAAGAAAAGGAGGGATACAGTCAAATGAGAAACACATCAAAGATATGGAGCGATGATCAAAAGGAAAATAATGGTATATGATGGACAGAACTGAAGTGATTCAGGATTCTCTAGAGAAATGGCAGGTTCTTTAGGTTCCTTTTCCACAACAAATCAGTGGTCTGTGGAAAATTTGGCTGAACAACTAAARTAGAGAGAMTTGTTGGTAGGGAAATTGYAGAACCAAATAATGACTATGGAACAGGATGTGAAAAATAAGATGAACCGATACTTTGAATAGTTTAGAGCTTATGACAGGCATCAAATTCAATAGCTACAAGCTAACCTTAAAGAGATCCATCAGAATTCATAGGCCAACAAAGGCTTGATCACTTAACAAGAAGAGTTAATAAAGAAATTGCAATCCAGGTTATACTTGATCAAAGGTACATCAATAGATATATCATCTTTTCAGGCTCAAAGACTAGAGATAAATGAAAAACTATAAATATCCCAACAAGATCTCTTCATGAAGGTCGACGCCATCCAGAAATGCTACCAGGCAGTAGACCTCGCAGTAAAGGATATCTATATTAAATAAAGAGAATCTTGCTCAGCTCGAGTTAAGTTTCAAGAGGCTGTCTTATTGGTACCAAAGGATGATATCTCATATGTTCATCGGCTTTCTATTTCGGAACAAATAAGAGGTGATATGGTTTTAAAGGCATAGGAAACAAATTTAGCAAAAAGAAAGAGACTTACCAGAGATGTAAATGAAGCTTGTCTAGAAGCATTGACATCACTAGACAAAGGACTAATTGATTTTTAAGGAAGTGATATTTCCGAACCCTTGGGTCAAATTGATATCGAAAAGAATTAGTATAATTCCAGAACAAGCAAAGAAGAAGCTCTGACGTCCATTCAGAATATGAACTAGATTGATCTCCTTCAAATAAATACATGGATAGTAAATCCAAGCTTATAGTTACAGGTCACATATCAAGGAGAAAAAGGGATACAATGAACATTTCCTCAGATAGAGAAGAAGTTATACACTTTCAAGGCGAAAAAAGCAATTGAGCTTTCAAGCTTAGTGGGGCAATTATTGAGCAAATGCATACAATGCGTTGAATATGAGAAGAAAATCACATTCAGAAACAAGTAAGGAAACATGCACATACAACTCATACATCTAAAGATCAGATGCCATTTTTATCCAAGATAAATATTGAGGATAAGAAACGTCTCCTTCAGTAGACAAAGAGACAAAGGAGAATGCTAGTGGAACTCTTCAGTTTTTTCATTTTGTGCCTTATTCAAAAATATTTGCTATTTTTAATTATAATAAGTTCAACCGTTCTAAATTGAGACAGTTTGTATAAATATATAGATTCAATATCTATCAAAGGGATGCTTCTTGTCGATTGTAATAGAGAAAACTCTCCTTATTGAGTATTAATACAAGTGCAAACAGAGATTCCAAATTTTGTTTAGTTTGGGTTGTGTGTTTGTTTTTTTTTTCCATCTCTCGGCATTTATTTATGCATCCCTTGATAAATGTTTGATTTCAATTTAGTACAACAACTACTATAACCATATTTCATCCATGAGTTATTAAGTAAGTAGCTTTTCTTGTTCATTTACTGTGAGTAAATCAAGACCTGCGAGCTGTATAGATTCTTGTATCTTATATTTTATTTAAGGTTACACTATATATTTTCTTCCACTGTAACAAGGTGAGACTCTTCAACAATTGATTCCTTTCTTTGTTTTACAGCTTTGTAGTTTTCTCTCACATCATTCAATATTGCGATTTTGACTCAAACACAAAATATGGCCTCTGTGTTGCCATACTGTTAATTTCATTTAAGGATTTTTTTCTCATATAACTAAGGTAGAAAATTCACCTTTAAAAAACACTCTCTTAAACATTCTTGATGCCTGACATTACTCTTTGAGCCTTAAGTTTAATCTCAGGAACAACACTTCCCAAGGCAAGTATCTCTAGTTAGGGTTTGAGAATGAGGTGTGTAAATCCTCTTACTTTCTCAAACAAACCCTTGTAACATCAATGAACTTTAAGAAATAAATGATGGATATTATAGTGGGGGTGTAAATACTCTTACTTGCCACTTATCGCGTATAACAACAATCCTTGAATTGAAATAATGATAGCATAAGAGTAAAATACCATACCAAAATCAAGAAAGATGCTAAGATAATCCACCATAAAATATATAAAGCATTCATCCAAGGCTAGTGCCTCACTCCTTCATCAACCATTCATCAAGATAGCCATAAACAAGTGCATAAGAGACAAAATAACCCAAGTGTATAAAAAAATTCAGATCAAGTCCTCTCATAAGAGGGAGAGTTATTTTCAAATGAGATATTATGTTGTCTTATTTATAGAAAATGTCACTAAGGTGAGTTTTCCATATATTAAGGGGTAAACCACAATAATAGGGGTAAACAACCCTAATATTTCCCTCTTTAACAAAGTATTATTAAAACGTTCATTAAAGTTTCACTTTTGCAAAAATAAAACCCTAATTTTAGTAGGACGTCAACCCTTTAGGAGGAGTTTTGGCATTTGGAGGATGTCGTTGGTGATGGAGAAGAGAAGAGAGGCTTCCCAAAGCCACATGCCAAGAATCCAACAATTTATTTCATGATAAAGGCTCAAGCCCCTTCACAACATCCAAGTTCCTATGTATGCCACCTCACCACCAAGCCTTAACCCCCCTAGGTGACATCATGCCTCTATGCATGACATTTTTCCTCTCCTAGGAAAAACATTTGGCATGTGGGGGTTAGGCTATGTTTTCCAAGTCATATTCAAGGCCTTACAAGTTTAATCTTTATCATCTGGCATGCGGGCCCTTGGAATCCACCTGTGGGATTCAAGCCCCATGGAATCCCAAGCTAGGCTTGTTCTTCTAAAACTATCCACCAACTAGGTCCTGCAAACACAAATAAGCACACCCTCCAAGGATCTCAAATCATAACATCATGATAAGTGAATCCAATTAATAAATGAGCCACCTAATCATGTGCATCAAAGATCACTATATCAATCAATTAATTTCTCAAATACACTATGCGACTTGTCAATATTGAGTATGGGAGGGTTGACAAGGTATTCTATTGGGTAGATATTTCCCTAGGTCAAGGAGAGTTTCCAAGGGATCCCTCTATAAACCATGTAAGGTGGGTGAAGTGGTTGGGGTCAAGACTTAATGGGCATAAGTCTCATGACATATAAGTCATTGTAGTGTCTCATTCATGGGAGCCTTTGTAGAGGGTTATGTGGTACCTTTGTCTGCAATGCATTTTTTCCAAGCCCATTAATTTTCATTCTTTTATTCTTTCATAATTTTAAGGAGAGGTTGAAGGTCACTACCCTAGAGTGGTGACCAAATAATGGAAATGTCACCCACAAATACCTAGTGGAAATGAGAAGGTTGGCTCGTGATGAGACCCCCTCTCTCCAAGCCATGCAACTCAAAGCCATTACCCTAGTTTGATGACCAAATGATGGAAATTTCATACCACTAGATATTCATGGACATGATAGGTCGGCTCATGATGAGACCTCCCATCCTTCAACTAACCTTTTAATCATTCTTTATTATATTTTGGGTCCCCATTACACAAAGATAAGTATTTCATTACTTTCTTGGGTGATCCCTGGGCGAAGCATCTGGAAGGTTCATACAATTATTTTATATTTTACCCAAAATCAATCCCTCTGGGCCTTCATCCCCTTCTTCCCATAGAATCAGGGACAACCCCTTCTTGGGTTAATACACCCTAAAATCCCAAGAGATAAGGAAATGGAGGGGAATAATGATGGAAAGTGGTAATTATGGTCAGGAATGGTATGATGGATATTTAAGGGAGTTCCTAGTTGCAAATCCATCCCCAAGGAAGACCACTTACTAGGGCACAATTTCAACCACTAAGGTGAAGCAGGGAAAAAGGCATAATGTCCAAGCATATATCATGAAATCTAGAGAAATCTAAGATACAACATACTCAATTGTCTTAAATATTGAAATGATGCTCACCATAATACGGACTTGTACCGCATGGAGAAAGGCCCACTGCCTTCTAGAATCCAGTTGATGTGGTTCATGTCATCTAGAAATATGTGACCATTTGTTATGGTGAGAGAGGTCTCAAATTGTGAAAAAGGGTACTTATAGTCATGTAGTCTCTTGACACTCCATATATACAACCTAAGGTCCTTGAGACATAATCTCCTTATTTATCCACAAAATGGGGATAACATCTGGCTCCTACTTGGGTACATGTGCTTGTCGTAGAGTGCATGAGCACCGCGACATCTCCTGGTAGACCTATGCCTGCCAAAAAATAAAACAAAGGGATCAAAGCATATAGTGTGGTTCTATTACCCTCCATCCATATATATATAAATCCAAAATGAAGACTAAACTAGAAAAGAAAATTTTTGACATTTTTCAAAATTTTCTAAGCTAAGCATGAAATCAATATGCAAGTAGAGAAAAATGAAAATGAAATGCATCTAAACTAATATGAGAAATCAAGATGCAAATGTAGGGAATCAAAATGACTTACCTACTCACCTGGGGCCTTGGGGCCCTAAATATCATGTGTTGGATGATGTCAAGTGAAGTCATACAACCAATGCAACCACATGTTCATCATTTCATTAAAATATCTCCACAAACGCTTCATCAAATAATACAAAAAAGATAAGTCAAGCACATAATAATCATGAGTATAAATGCACATATAATCGATCATGAAATAAAACTCATGAAGATGGGTGGGAGGGAGAAAATCCTGCTGGAAAGAGAAACCATCAGATCGATCATCCTTCTTGAAAGTGTAGCCACAAGAATGATAAATCCACCTCTGAAGGTGGATACTATATGTATATGAAGGATCATCTTCATCTATGCATAAAGACTCACTGCTTGTTAAGTACTAAGATGAAATGAAAGATCGGAAGAATGTTGCATGGTCTCTTGGAGAAGAGGGTAAGAGGTAAGGAATAGTCTCAAGTGTATAAAAACACCACCTCTTCCCCTGTGAATCTCCATGAAAATATCCAAGATAAAAATAATTCATCTTTGAAGAATGAACCTCTGGCTACTTTGAGGTGGCCACGTCCTGGTATTCTTCAAAATCTAAGCACACCGGTTGGAATTCCTCTTAAAAAAATTATGCATCCTCAAAAGGGTATGTACCAAAGAATGACTGAGGATCACTCTAAATATGTTGTGACAAGTCATCCTCGAAGGGAAAGAACAAATATGTAACCATATCATCAGCAGGTAGCCAAACATATAAATCCTATATGTATGAGGACCACTCCTTTGATGATGACACCCCCTCTTCATGAGAGCTACCCTCAATGTCATAAATCGGGTCTCTATCAAATTTGAGATAACTAATATCCCATCTGCATCTACCAATCTGTATGAAAGTGTCTATAGGATCATAAACCATATCAAAGGGTACTTTCATAAGACCATCAATATGAATGAAAATGACCATATTTTTTTCATTATGCACAAGAGGATCAGAGGCATGGACTTCTTCAACTGGACCTTCATGATCGATACTAATCGCTTCTTCAACATTAGGATTTAAACAAGGCTACAAAACCTGACCTTCATCAAGCGGGGTCAAAGATAACGGTGCCTCAATATGTTGTTCTTTATCATCATTCTTCTTTCTTTTTATAGACAAGCCCCTCCATCACCTCTTCATCACAAGAGGCTTGATTCTGAGTGCATAGTTTTTTTCTTTCTTTTCTTCAAGGGGATCTGTCATATCCAAGGTTTCCTATGACACTTCTTCAATTTCAAGGTCATGGAATAAAGAATCATCAATGTCTTCGAAAGGGTCACAACTCATTGGGTTCTCTTCTTGATGACTTTCTTCATATGTGTGTTCTTCGAATACTTCTTCATCGTCAAGGCAAGGAAATAATTCCCTTATGTGATTCATCATTTCCTTAGTATCTTTATTGGTATCCTTTTCCTTGTCCATCTGTAAAATTTCATTCTTTGAGTCATAACAATTTCTAGATGGGGGTTCATCCCATGGTACCATATTTTCGTTCATTGAAAGGACACCTCAATGGAGTCGCCAGATGAGCTTCAATAGTATCTCATAAAGAAAATTGGAAAGGCAACATCCCTCGGGTGGAGTCACTAGGAAAGCTAAGGGAAAGGATTTGGGATATCTTACCAAAGTGTCGTTAGGGTATGAAGAAGATTCAAAATATTCCCTCGAAATGATGCCAAAATTTTATAGCACTAGTTGTAGGTTGGTAAAATCCCTACCCAACCATAAAATAAAGTGCTACAACTTGGGAATCCTACACCCAATGTCACCTTCATGTAGGTCCCGCACTTCAAGGGTGACTAGGTCACTGTAGAGAGGTGATCCTAGTGACCCTAGGGGGAATTAGATGGGGATGGATAGATATGAAAGTGGAGCCCCTAGAGGTAAAATATAAATGGAGTGATAAGTTGAAAGAGATGCCTTTTTTCAAGTGATTGTTATCCCAAAAGTGTAGTACTTCTCCGGATGATTGTACCTTCCCGAGACACAAGAAAATCCAACTTGCAATGATATATGTTAGTGTGGATCAAGTTAACCATGTTATCCCTAATTTGCATCAGTAGATGAAAGTTTATATCAGCAAGTAAGACATTCAAATCAGCATGTAAATCATAATATCAATGAATATGACGATCAATTATGATTGAAAAATGGCACTCTGACGTTGAATAACGAAAGTTGTTACAACATGTGTTTTTCTATAGAAAATTGTAGCCTTATGTTTGTAGCCTTCAATGGAATGCAATAGAAAAATAAACCATGGAAAAGTGCCAAGATCTAGCCCAAAAATTGCACCCTAGTTAGTAGGGTTAGTGTGCAAAATTTAGGAGCTAGTCTAGGGTTAGTTTAGGCGTTAAGAGTGAATTAGTAGCTAGGGTTATGCAGCCCTAATGGATGTAGGTTAAAGTTAGTAAAAAAAATTAAGGTAGTGGGAGATATGAGATGCTCTATTAGGGGAATACTCCTCTCAATGTGGAAAAAGAACTCCAAGCAAGAGATATTTCAAAAGACACAATTTCACGTTTCCCAAGGCAATGATTTTATATCTCCAATGCAAAAAATAGATGACTAGTGCCTTTAATATTGGATTAATGGAGTCAAATAAATGAACTATACATGCTACTTCCTTGGGGGTGTAAATCCTCTTACTTCCCAAGGAAAGTATCTCTAGTTATAGTTTTAGAATGAGGGGTGTAAATCCTCTTACTTCCTCAAACAAACCCTTGCAACATCAATGAACTTTAAGAAATAAATGATGGAGACTAGAGTGGAGTTTTAAATACTCTTGCTTCCCACTTAGCTCCTAGCACAACAATCCTTGAATTTAAATAATGATAGCATAAGATTAAAAGCGCATACCAAAATCAATAAAGTTGCTAAGATAATCCACCATAAAAGCTGTAAATCATTCATCCAAGGCTAGTGCCTCACTCCATCAAACATTCATCGTGATAGCCATAAAAAAGTACATAAGAGACAAAAGAATCCAAGTGTAGCGAAAATTTCAGATCAAGTCTTGTCACAGGAGGGAGAGTTATGTTCAAAGGAGATCTTTTGATCTCTTATTTATACAAAATGTCACTAAGGTGACTTGTCCATATATTAAGAGGTAAACCACAATACTAGGGGTCAAAAACCCAAATTTTTCCCCCTTTAACAAAGTAATATTAAACAATTCCTTAAAGTTTCAATTTTGCACAAATAAAACCCTAATTTTAGTAGGACGTCGACCCTTTAGGGGACGTTTTGGAATTTGGAGGAGGTCGTTGCTGATGGAGAAGAGTAGAGAGGCTTCCCAAAGCCACATCTCAAGCATCGAACAACTTCCTTCATGATGAAGGCTTGATCCCCATCAAAAATTCCAAGTGTCAATGTATGTCACCTCACCACCAAGCCTAAACCCCCTAGGTGATGTCATGCCTCTAGGAGTGATGTTTTTCTTCTCCTAGGAAACATTTTTGGCATGTGGGGGATAGGATATGTCATCCAATTCATCTTCAAGGCTTTCCAAGTCTAATATTTCTCATCTGGCATGCAACCCCTCGACATCCACCTATGGGCTTCAAGCCCCATGGAATCCCAAGCTAGGCTTGTTCTTCCAAAACTATCCACAAATTAGGCCCTACAAAAATAAATAAGCATGCCCTCCAAGGATCTCAAGTTGTAACATCATGATAAGTGAATCCAATCAATAAATAAGCCACCTAAGCATGTGCATCAAAAATCACTATATCAAACAATTAATTTCTCAAAGACACTATGCGACTTGTCAATCTTGAGTATGGGAGGGTTGACGAGGTGTCCTATTGGGTATATATTTCCCTAGGTCAAGGTGAGTTTATAATGATCCCTCTCTAAACCATGTAAGTTGGGTGAAGTGGTTGGGGTCAAGACTCAATGGGCATAAGGCTCATGACATATAAGGGGTCGTAGTGTCTCATTCATTGGTGCCTTTGTAGAGGGTTTTATGGTACCTTCATCTGCAATGCATTTTTTCCAAGCCCATTAATTTCCATTCTTTTATTCTTTCATCATTTTAAGGAGAGGTTGAAGGTCACTGCCCTGGCATGGTGACCAGATAATGGAAATGTCACCCACAAATACTTAGTGGAAATGAGAAGGATAACTCGTGATGAGACCCTCTTTCTCTCATCCATACAATTGAGAGCCATTACCCTGGTTTGGTGACTAGATGATGGCAATGTCATACAACTAGATATTCATGGACATGATAGGTTGGATCGTGATAAGACCTCTCATCCTTCAACTAACCTTTTAAGCATTATTTATTATTTTGTGGGTCCCCTTTACTCAAAGATAAGTGTTTCATTTCTTTCTTGGGTGATCCCTAGGTGAAGCATCTAGAAGGTTCATACAAGGATTTTATCTTTTACCCAACATCAATCCCTCTGGGCCTTCAGCCCCTTCTTCCCATAGAATGAGGGACAACCCCTTCTTGGGTCAATACACCTTAAAATCCCAAGAGATAAGGAAATGGAGGGGAATAATGATGGAAAGTGGTTAAGTATGGTTGAGAAAGGTATGATGCATGTTTAAGGGAGTTCCTAGTAGAAAACCCATCCCCAAGGAAGACCATTTACTAGGGTACAATGTCAACCACCAAGGTGAAGCAGGGAAAAAGGCATAATGTCCAAGCATATATCATGAAATATAAAGAAATATAAGATACAACATACTCAATTGGCTTAAATATTGAAATTATGCTCACCATAATACTGACTTATACCTCATGGAGCAAGGCCCACTTCTTTCCAGAAGCCAGCTGATGTGGTGGATTCCATCTAGAAATATTTGACCATTTGTGGTGGTGAGAGGGGTATCCAACTATGCAAAAGGGTATTGTTGGTGATGTAGTCTCTCGACACTCCATATTGGCAACCTGAGGGCCTAGAGACATAATCTCCTTAGTTATCCACAAAATGGGGATAACAATAACAATTCATGTAGATTTTTGTAGCTGTCCAATTCACTTCCAAACTACATGGGAGCCTCTTTGAAATATAAATCCATACAAAAAACATCTCACGATGAATGTGGGATTAACCATATCCCTGCAAATCAATGGATGAGATTGATCGTTGAGATTAATCTTATGGTTGTTGAGTTTCATGTCTTCTGTAGATTTAATTTTTGGTATCCAACAACCAGAAGAAATGATTGAAGGGAATATTAAGGGGTAGGGTGTGATGGATATATTGTCTAGAATATTTTGAGCTTCTCCACAACGTTTTAGGTAACAGAAATTTCATAGGTGAAAGTAAACAATTTTACCATGGGGAAGCCATTCAAGGATCAAGGAGTAAGAAAATTCAATAAGTAGTAAATTTTTACAAGAAGCGGATTTTAAAGACGAGCGTCAAGAATAAAAGGGAATTAACGAGCTCATTTTTATGGTTGGCACTTTGGGGAAGTTAAGAGGCTATTATACATGAAGTTGTTATATCAAAAATCTCAAGCATAAAAAGATGGTGAAAGTAGTGGGAACCTAGAGATTCATCCCCTGTGTTATGTTTCAGTCTATAAATCCCTTTATTATTGTGTTTTTGTTCTTGTAAAGCATCGTCTCCAAATTTTGGTTTTCTTGTATCAAATCTGATTTATAAAATCTCAGACAACAGACTATTCACCATATTTAGTGTTAATGTATGATGTCTAGTTATGACATAGAAGTGATTTTGTTAAGCCCTAAATAGTCTCTCATTACCCCTTAATTGGGGCATATTATATTAGTAATGTTATTTTATTTATGTCGTCTTTAGTCCATTAGTTGTAATTATACCTCCTAGTCTCCTATATATACCAAAGAGACATTTGCATTTTGAATCATCTTGTAATTGAAAATTTATGTGGGCATAAGGAGGTTCCCCCATCAAAGAGGCTTATTATCTTAATTTATCTCTTTTTCAAGGCGTTGAGTACTTATTCTGAGGTTTTTCTATGATATATTGATATTTGGTTCCTAACATATGGTATTAGAGCTCAAGGTCTTAGGGTTTCGCTGCTACATATAAGACACCTTGGAATTTTTTACATAACCTTTTTTCTACAATGATTCAAAAGGAACAACATGGAGGATATTTATTAGACAAATCAAGGTACGTTGGGTTACAATTTCAGCTCCTGATTCCTTATACTTTCAGAGATATGGCCTTTCTAAGATAGGGTTCTGGAATCATCCTGAATTGAGTCATTGCAGAATTTTCTCTATAAATGTTTTTCTGTAACATTTCAGAACTTGAAATATGGAGGCTATTCATAGAACTTAATAAGGTATCTTTGGTAACAATTTCATATTCTGGGTCATCTTAAATTTTTATATACGCCCTATGGAAGATAGGGTATCTAACTAGTCCTATTGACTAGTCTCAAGCAGGTGTTCCCAGTAAAAAAATCATAACTTCTTCCTAGAGTATCCAAATTGAGTGAGACTAGTTGCATTGGATAGTGGACATAATGTAGTAGTTCTTGTACAAGTTTCATAATTTTATATCAATCATTTTTTGTGGGGAACGCTATACAAATGAGATCTCCTGGAAAGGATAAAAATCAGCAAGTTGTGGGGAAGTTACCATAAATTCCAGTTGGCACATCTAATTTTGATTAGACCTATGGCATTGCAGAGAAGAAATATCAGAGACCTACAAAAAATAAAATTTTATACTCAGAAGATTTGAAATTTTGGAGATACAATAAAAGGAAGATTGTCTAGCAGAACCACCTCAAAATCAAGGTTTCAAGTGATACTTGGCCAACATGCCACAAAAAAAGGGAACTTCTACACCAAATAATCCTCCAGACAATCCTACTTGGACTCTTGATGAAGGTGAAGAAATGAGTAGGGACATAAATGATTTACAAAATAAGATAGTAACAAAAGATGAACTACAAGAGATGGAGGCTAAGTTGGAGGTAAAGATGGATGGTTTAAAAGAGGAGATCATGGAAGGATTGAAAAAATTCATAATAAAGAGGACACCTGAAAGTGAAAATGTATCCCATGAAATTCATGATGAGGACACAAGGAAGGTGAATCAAGAATGGAGAAACTCTAACTTTGGGTTGAAGACCAACCACGTTCATAAGATCGATATGAGGAAGTTTGATGGCAAGGACCCTATCACATGGATACTTCAGATGGAGCAATTCTTTGATCTACATAATGTTCCACATACACAAAAGGTACGAATTGCTTCTTTATATTTGGAACCCAATCAATTTGTATGGTATAGATGGATTTTTTCTCGCAAATCAGTCATCACTTGGACAATTTTCACGGAAGAAATGATAGCACACTATGAGGATACAAGGAGCAATACCTTCTTTAGCCAATTGATAAATCTCAAGCAAAAGGGTTCAGTTACAGAGCACATTGAGAACTTCCAAATATTGAATATAAAGGTAACAGATATTCCATATGAGCATTTGATTGATGTATTCATAGTAAATTTAAGAGATAACATTCAACATGAGGTTCGCCTTTGGGAACCCAAATCATTGGAGAATCTATTTAGGGTGGCAAGAAATGTTGAAAGTAAAAATATGGCTACGGCTACTAGAAGGACCAATCCTAACATCTATACAGAGAATAATGCTCCTTCTTCTAAAACACCTCAACTTACAAGGTTGACACCTCAACAATTGGAGGAAAGAAAAGAAAAAGGTTTATGCTTTAATTGTGACAGCAAGTATAGTAAGGGACATAAGTGTTGTGAGAAGAAATTATTCTACATAGATTGTGAAGAGGAATAATAATAAGAACAAGAACAAGAACCATCTCAAGATGAAAACGTAGAATCAATTTTGTCTGAAGAGTTGACTCCCACGATATTGTGTAATGCATTGGTTGGAACTAGCACTCCTCAAACCCTCAATATCGAAGGATATATCAAAAAGAAAAAGGAATAGTCCTAATTGATTCCGACAGTACTCAAAATTTTATTCACTATAAATTAGCCAAAGATCTCAATTTCTTTGTATATCCAGCACCAGAGTTCCAAGTAATGATTGCAGATGGAGGAACTATCAATTTCTTAGGAAAATGCAATAAGATCAATATTACTATGGGGGAATATGAAATGAATATTCCAATGATTTCTATACCCATGGGTGGTGTTGATGTTGTACTAGGAATACAATGGTTACAATCGTTAGGAACAATGGATTTTAATTTTCAAGAACTTTTCATGAAATTTTCATTGGAAGGAAAAGAAATTGAGTTAAGAGGTATCACAGGGAAACCCAGTAAGGTGATAAGCTCTAATGGCATGACAAAATTATTGAAAAAGGGGCATCAAGGTGTTATTGCACAACTATGCTCACTAGATGTTCCAACATCTAAGCCATATATTCCTCTAGATCTCCAAGGGATCATTGATAAGCATTCCAAAGTATTTGAAGATATTCCCAAAGGTCTTCCACCCACTCGAAATCATGATCATGATATTTACCTAATTCATGGGAGTGTTCCTCCTAACATCAGGACATACAGATACCTTTATGCCCAGAAGAGTGAAATTGAGCACATGGTTGAAGAAATGTTAGAGGCTGGCATTATTAGACCTAGCCAAAGTTCTTACTCTGCACCGATGGTAATGGTATTCAAGAAAGATGGTTCATGGTGTATGTGTCCAGATTATAGAGAGCTCAACAAGATTACTAATAAATATAAGTTTCCCATTCCCCTCATTGAAGAATTGTTAGATGAACTACATGGAGCAATATATTTCACAAAGTTGGATCTTCGTTCAGGGTATCATTAGATTAGAATGAAGGAAGAAGATATCCCAAAAATAGCATTCCGAAGTCATGAAGTCCATTATGAATTTTTGGTCATGCCTTTTGGCCTTACAAATGAACCTTCCACATTCCAAGGATTGATGAATTCCATTTTCAAGACCTTCCTTCGAAAATTTGTGTTAGTATTTTTTGATGATATACTAATCTATTGCAAGTCTTGGGAGGATCAAGTGCGACATGTTGACAAGGTGCTACAACTACTAAAGGAGAAAAAACTGTATGCCAAACCATCCAAATGTTTCTTTGGAGTGAAGGAGGTAGAGTATTTGGGTCATATTGTATCTCATGAAGGTGTCAAGGTAGATCCTAACAAGATTAAGGCCATGATGGATTGGCCGATTCCCAAAACATTAAATAATATTAGAGGATTTTTGGGTTTGGCAGGTTACTACTGCAAGTTTGTTCGACACTATGGAAGAATAGAAGCACTTTTAACGACACTAACTAAGAAGGATTCATTTTCATGGACTCCAAAGGAAACTAAATACTTTGAACAACTTAAAGAGGTGATGTGCAAAGCTTCTGCCTTGACCACTCCAGACTTCATAAAAACCTTTATTGTGGAATGTGATGCCTCAGGAAATGGAATTGGTGTTGTCCTAATGCAAGAAGGAAGGCATGTGGCTTTTGAAAGTCGACCACTCAAGGGAAAGGACTTACACAAACCCATTTATGAGAAGGAAATGATGGAAAGACTACATGCATTGAAGAAATGTCGTCCTTACCTAATAGGTAGGCACTTCAAGGTAAAAACAGATCATGATAGTCTTAAATACTTCTTGGAACAAAGACTATCTTCAGAAGAACAACAAAAATGGGTAACCAAGATATGGGGTTATGATTTTGAAATCGTCTATAAAAAAGGAAAGAAAAATGTTTTGGCAGATCCACTCTCAAGGAAGGTTGAAGATGTTGAGGCCTTTATCTATGCTATCTCGATCATCCAACCCGATTGGATAATAGAAGCAAGGGATGAATGGAAGAATGACGAAAAAGTGTGGAATCGCATTCATAGGTTGCAGCAGGATTCGAGTACATCAGATACATTTACATGGAAGAATGATTCACTATGGTACAAAGATCACTTATATTTATGTAAGAACTCCCAACTCAAACAAAAGATCTGAAGGAAAGAGTGTCATCATGGTGATTGTTGATAGACTAACCAAGTACGCAAACTTTTGTACACTCTCTCATCCCTTCAAATCTAGTACAGTTTCCACCGCATTCATGGAGACAGTTCAAAAGATACATGGTAGCCCAAATATTATTGTAAGTGACATAGATCCCATCTTCACTAGACATTTTTGGATAGAATTATTTTCTTGTTTGGGTACTCAATTGGCTCATAGCTCATCCTATCATCCTCAATATGATGGACAAACCGAGATAGTGAACAAATGTTTGGAAGGATACCTTTGTTGCTTTGTCTCTGATAAACAAACATAATGGTTCAAATGGTTACCCTTGGCAGAATGGTGGTATAACACTTCCTTTCATACTGCAACAAAAATGACACCATTTATGGCACTCTATGGATACCAA
>JASDQU010735676.1:270961-306921 GCA_032191745.1 Picea mariana
AATCTGGTGGCTGCTACTTGATCTCCCCATCGGTGCCTTTCCTTCTCTATGCACGAACCCTGATTGTAACTCTAGGTAGTCACACTGGTAATGGGGTCCTCCGCACCCCCAACAGGTAACACAAGATTGAACCTGTGCACTGTTATGTGACTACCTCTGAAATGAGTTCCTTCCTCTGGAACCCCTGCCCCTACTCGTTGTTCTCTGAGATGGTCATGGACCTATCTGCGCCGTTGGCAATGAACGAGATGATGCACTCGCTGCCATTGAAATCCCTATGGCTATTGTCCTTGGAGCGAATCTGTAACCATATCGTGGTGGCCTTAAGCCCCCTCCCCTAGGAAATGTCCTCGGGACCTTCCCTACAAATCCAAGACGATGCAGAAATGTCGGTCTTGTACCCCCGATTAAGTTCATGTGTTCTTCTGCATAACACGCATTTTCCACCGCCTCTGCTACTGAAGATGGCTTCCACATCCACACCATAGCTCTTATCTTAGGGTTCAATCCATAGACGAAGCGCTCTACCTGTCGTTGGTCATTATCCATATACGAAACATATTTGACCAGTTCCATAAATCTGATCTCATATTCTTATACAGTTTTGTTTCCCTATACTAAGGCATGAAATGCCCCTACCTGGTGTTCCTCGTAGTACGTTGGTAGATATTTCCTCTGGAACCTCTCCTCGAAAGGTTCCCAAGATACTGTGTCTAGGGTAAGGTGCAGTTATCTCTCCAGGTTGCCCCACAAGTTCAAGGCATTGTCTCCTAACTGAAAAATTGTGATCTTTGCCTTTGAGTTGGACGCATAGTCCCTTAAGGCAAAACACCTTGTCATGCCTTCCAACCATGCTTCCCCGTGTTCACTGGCATGACCCCCGACAAACTCCAGAAGTTTGATCTTCTGCAATTCTCGCGTGATGTCTTCGGGTGGAGGTCCTCCCCCTGAATCCCTTGATGCTTCTACATTACTCGTCCCAGACGGTGGGGGTTCCACTTCAGTCCCTGTCGGTTGTCACCCCTTCAAAGTCTCATTAATGGATTCCAACGAGCACAGTATGAGAGCTAGTTCGGGCAATGGTGGTGGTGGCGTTGGTGGTGTTGGCGGTGCTTTCGACGACGCTCCCCTGCCTCGACTCCTTTGAGTCCTAACCATCCTGTATGCTTTAACTTGCATCACCCCAAAGTTGTCAGGGTGAGTTCCAGGACGTTCCAAATTGGTGCTACTCAAACTAGAAACAGGGTTAGGCGTAAGTTTTCTTTACTTGTCTGTAAACAGACATTACTCCTTTAGGGGATTGGCTAGGTTAGGGTTAGGATTAAGTGTCTAAGCTTGATTTCTTCACCCCTATGAAAAAAAAACTATTGGTTCCCTTTCCCTGTAGCTACGCTAGCCTTGCGCCATACTCGCCAATTCCTATGCTTACTCTCCTAGTGCATATGTCGCCTCCTCCCCGCCTGCCCTAGTCTAAGTCCTTTTAACTTTTCACTTAAAACTAAATATCCTCCGGTGCCTGACTCGTGAGATTTTCCCTAGCACGTAGTGTTGGAATTGTCAAATGTTGCACTGAGATTTAGCGTTGACTTTGACTGGTGGAATGGAGTGGAGGGACTTGGCGCTCGGCTCGACGAATTGTGTGTACAATCTCGTGAACCTGACGCTTGGACAATCGGAGTTTATACTTGGGATACAAGGATCAGTGGTGTCAAATAAGCCTTTACTTTGATTTCCGGTGCATTCACTAATTATGATTCCACTTGGTTAGCTGGCTCCGGATCAATAGGTTAGCTAATAAGCCAGTTGGTCTTAATCTTCATACTGTATCTTCCTAATAATAATACTACTCTTATCCCGACAGTGTTACCATTAACCTAAATAAATAAAAGAATTTACTTGTAAAGACTTATGAGGGCGTGTTGGTGTTAGTGTTCTTTTTAAGGGTCGCGGGTTCAAAACCCTTTAATAATTCAATTTTTTTTTTTTTTTACTCATTTAGAAAGAAAAAATACTTAATTAATTTGGTTAAATTAGCATGGGTAAAGACCTAATTAAATGAAATTATAAAATTTTAAACTAATTTAAAACAATTTAACTTAAGAATTTAACCAATTTAACTTAACCAAATTAATTATAAAATCATTTAAAACATAATTAATTAATTAAAACATGATCAATTAATCATACAATTAATTAATCATAAAACTTAAATTATAAATTAACTATATGTAATTTAAATTATATTCGATTTATTAAAAATTAAAATTTAACATTAAATTAAATTATATTTAGAATTTAACATTAAATTAAAATTTAATAGTTTAAATTTAATATCAATTTCAAATCAAAACCATTTAAAATTTTACGTTGAATTTAAATTAAAATCTTAACAATTTAACCAAAATGAAAACTAAATAAGAATAATATATAAAAAAAAACAAATTTAACGTGGGCGGCGGGTCCTCGCATGAGGCCCACGCGCCCCTCCCTCACCATGCTCATCCTTTTCGAGACTCCTCTTCGTGGCCTCGTGTGCACTGGTGCTAGTCTGGTCATGGCTTTGTGCATGGCGGTGGTGCTGAAGAGCTGCTAAGTATAGAATCATTGGTATCTTTGGAGGAGTTTCGGCGAGATGGACGCATTTCTCTCATCCTTCCATCCGAATTCAGTCATGGTTGATGGCTTTCAGTGACAGAGCCTTTTACCAATTGAGCTTAATTTTAATTATATTTTGAAGGGGAATGGTAATGAAAACGGCTTGCACACTCAGAGGGTTGTCCTCTCCCCTTCTCCAAGAATCTAATGGCGAAATTAGCAGTTCGCGTTCAACAATTCCAGTCATGTCCTTATGTTTGTCGCTGATTAAGAATGGAATTTCATCCTGTTCTTCCTGTCAATTGCTGCAAAGCTCCCAAATTTTCATTTTACAAGCTACCTGCCCAAGGATACAAAACGCATAGGAGTTTTAGTTGGTGTTCATTGTGAGCAGAGCACCGAGGGGAATAACATCTTGGATATATGGTTGGGTCGAATTGCGATGCTTAGTTTTGTAGCTGCTATTACTATTGAGATAACTACAGGAAAGGGCGTTTTACAGGTATGGGTACTCTTTAGTTGCTTCTAATTTGAAGTAATCGAGGGCAAAATTCTAACAATTTAAGCTAAGTTTCCCCTAATTTTGCTTCTCTTTCAAGCTTTTCGTCAGGTTAAAGATTATTTGTTCGAAGGGGCTAGGAGTAGTCTGAATTCTGTTTCTTTTGATTTTGCTGTAAGAAACGAATTTTGAACGATAATTCCTTCCAAGTCTTTTGCGAAATTCCATATATTCACAAAATCAGCTTTAAATTGTCGAATTTTTCATTGTTGGAAGGCCCTTGGCATCCCACTTCCACATCCTCCAAGGTGCAATCCCGTCATTCTACAGATCCCTTGGATAGTACCCACTGCCTCCTCAATAAAGTCCATTGATGGGGCTCTGGTCTCGGCTTCGAATCTGTAGTGCCTCCTGTGGCTCCGAACCGAAGGTCTCATGAACAACGACAGTTCCCACGCGGGTTTTGACGGTCACAGCAGTGGAAGCATCGTCGGCATCAAAATCAGCAGTGGCAGCAGCAGCCGCCAAGCTGGCGTATAAGATCGGTAAATCCATTCGGTGGCCTGGCGTGACGTCCAAGGCCAGGGTTTATGTCGACGTTAACGTTCTGCGGCTCAAGGAGTACTGGGACTATGAGGCACTCACAGTGCAATCGGGTGATCAGGAAGACTGCGAGGTTGCACGAAAAGTGGGTAGGGGCAAGTATAGTGAGGTTTTTGAGGGTGTCAACAGCATTAACAATCAACGATGCATTATCAAGATTTTGAAACCTTTCAAGAAGAAGAAGGTGATTGCCATCCCTCATTTTATTCTTTTTATCAACTACGCTTTTGTACAAGTTCATATTTCAGCCATAGGGGAAGTAGGATTTAAATAATTTATGTTGTTACAACTTACAATTACAGATGTATTGAGTTTTTTTAAAACAACTCAGATTGATATATGTTGTTTAGCAATGAGGGTTGGGTTGTACACAAATTAGCACTAGCTTGAGATGCTTTCTATATCTCCATAGCATCAACACATGGGATGGCTTTGGTGCATGTTTAGTCATTTCTCCCCTCCGAATTTCCATACTTCCTTCAATACCCTTCTTACTTCCAACAATAACTCTGATAATGCAGTTGCAGCTTCTATAATTCTATGTATGGTTTCATAGAACCTCCATTACAACATTCAGTTTTTGCAGGCAATTAAATGTAGTTCAATGCAGTGCTTACCTAACTCATTGTTAAAGATATATAGTTTATCTGAAGTAGATTGAGGTTCAAGGTGAAAGCCAGTGTCCAGCCAGAGATTTACTTCAGAAAGCAATGCTATGTGACTGCTTAGAAATAGTGCTAGCGAAAGACATACTGGGGTTACACAACCGCTCTCAGAAGTACTATACCATTGCTTCAAAAATTAAGCAACTGTCAGTGTATGGATACCAAGTTATGCATGTATATTATAGGTGTTCCATGAACAACATGATGGAAATATTTAATGGTTTATTCGTTCAGCCCTAGGCTGACATGTTGTAACAGCCCTAGTTGCTTGTTTTACTTTGGTAAAAAAAAATTTTACATTCTCAATTCGTATTGCATTTATTTTTATATTTGTGTTAAAATTTCTGTGTTTGGTTTGTAGGGTAGGCGTAGCTGGAGTTAGAGCTTGGAGTTTTGGCCCTCAGGCCCAGATTTCAAACAAAATCTCTGATACCATGTGTAGTGGCCAGTAAGAAAAAAATCAACAAGCCTAGTAAAATCCTTACAATTACGCATAACATTTCTAACATAGAATTTCTGAGTGCATAAATAATTCATTAAATTCAAATAAGCATATAAAATTTCAGCAGAATTTAACATTTAACATTTAACTACAGCATAAAAATAACTTAGCCATTTCACAAGCAAATTACCTGCTTCTGATGCTAATTTCTGTCGATATGATTGTCCCTTCCCTGCTGCCTTGCTACCTTGTTGTTGCCTTCCTTCTGCCTGATGAACTGACCAACACTGCCCAAACCTACTATCCTCCCAGCCAGCTAGGAGNAGCTTAGTAAAAATCCTTACAATTACGCATAACATCTCTAACATAGAATTTTTGAGTGTGTAAATAATTCATTAACTTCAAATAAGCATATAAATTTCAGAAGAATTTAACATTTAACATTTAACTACATCATAAAATTAACTTAGCCAATTCACAAACAATTTACCTGGTTCTAATGCTAATTTCTGTCGCCTTGCTACCTTGTTGTCGCCTTCCTACTACCTGATGCACTGACCAACACTGCCCCAAACCTACTATCCTCCCTGCCAACTAGGACAACTACCTAGCTCCAGGATATCATATGGATATCCTGACCCCCGTGCCCAAAACCCCCAGCAAACCGGTGCCCCTGAACTAATCCTCCCGACTCCAGAACTCACTCCCCTCTCTACAAATCCAAGAGAGCCCCCCAAAGAAAAATAAAAATCCCGTAGAATGATGATCCTCCTCCGTAAACCTCCTCCCCTCATATTCCTCCTTCACTTCCCTCCTTTCATTTACTTCCTTACCTACCCATTTATTACCTTATCCCCTCATAATTAATATCTTATCCCTTTATATTCAATGTCTTATCCCTTTCTGTGTACGTAAGTTTTTTTAACAAATTAACTTGTAATTTATTATCCTTACTAATTTAATACCCATGTCAATGAATGTAACATATAATTAATTAATCAAATTGCAACCATTAATTAATCAATAAATATTTAATTAGTATCTTTATACCAATCTTGTTTAATTAATACCATGTTAAGACAATTAATCCCCTAATTAATTTTTACTTAATAATCCTTAAACATTTATTCAACTAGGGTTGTTACAAATCATGGTTAGAGGATGCAACGAAAGTAGGCATCATGGTGATGGAGGAACAGGTGTGACACCTCCGCTAGTATCCATGCCTGTAGTATTCCAGATATAAAATAGTATGCAAAACATAAATAATTAGCTAGAAATGGAAGAGAAACAATGATATAACCAGAACAATACCAGAATAACACCAGAAAGAGCACTTTGATTACTGAGAGAAATGTTCACTTGCCTCTTCAAGGGGGAAACCTCCAGTAGAGAAGAGATCTATTACAATAACATCCAAGACAAAACTTCTTATACCGTCTACTCTTATTTATACTAAATATGTCTATCCAAAAGAACGATCTAGAGGAAGATCCTTCTAGAAGCGGAAGCTTCTACGAGGTCTTCTTACATTTGACTTATTCTTCTTTATTATTATGCCTTATTAATATTGGCCTTTATTACATGAAAATATATTATTCTACCTACGTGAGGGGTTAGGTCCCTAACATGTCCCTGTCCTTAAGGTTGGAGATGAGGAAAATGTTGCATAATGGTAGTTGGTTCCCAAGTGGCATCTGCTGGAGTTGTATCTTTCCACTGTACTAACACTTCCTTGATGGTGCATTGACATAATCAACGCTCACACTGGTCCAACACTGCTTGTGGATGTAACCAAATGGATCCTTCTTCATCCAACTCGGTAAGGTTGGTTTGAGTTTGGCACTTAGTTCCAATCACCTTCTTTAAGCAAGAAACATGAAAAATAGGATGGATCTTAGAATGAATGAGATAAGATAAATGATATGCCACTTGTCCCACATGCTTGAGAATGGTATAAGGACCATAAAATTTGGGTGCCAGTTTCTAACAATGGTCAGCCTTGAGGTAATTTTTCTTATAAGGTTGCAATCAAATAAACACTTGATCTCCTTCTACAAATTGATGTTCAGAGTGACCTTGATCTACCTATTGTTTCATGTGATTATGGGCCATGACCAAATTCTATTTGAAGGTATGGAGAATAACCTCTCAAACTGTAAGTGTTTGGTCAACTGCCTGGACCTTCAAGACACCTGGCAGGTATGAGAGAACTGAAGGTGGATTTTGTCCATATACTACTTCAAAAGGAGTCATTGTTGGATTACTGAGAGGGGGGATGAATCAGTAATAGATAAATTTAATCCTTTTTAACCATAAAATGAAAGTGTCATATCAATGTAGCATTATCATCCAATAGTTGCAGAGTAAATAAACAACGAACAAATGAGCAATCATACACATACACAGTACACCAATGTTTTTACGTGGAAACACAAAGCAGGAGAAAACCACGAAATGTTTTTTCTGATACGTCTTTAAGAATTACATTCATTGGAAGCACCAATTCCTTTGTTTTCCAGTTGCAACTGGAAGGAGGCTCCAACCCCCTATTTTCTTAGGATACAACCTGAGGTAAGCTCCAACTCCCCAATTCTCTAGCTACAACCCCATATGTTCTTTGGCTACAACCGAAAGGTGGATACAACCACCTTTCCTTGCCCCATCCAACCACCCTGAAATATAAGTAGAATGATGGAACCACTGTCACACTATCACTGTGAGATATATTGTTGTAAACATGTACCAATCAACCTACACCAAACAACCAGTAATCAACCTATACCATAAACAAGTTCATCAACCATGCACCAATATGTACCTCAAATTGTACCATCAACAAGTGCATCAACCATGCACCAAATATGTACCAATCATGCATCAAATACACATAAACTATGATTCATCAATATGTACCAACATCATCAACTATACACCTCATGCATGTGGCAACTCATCAACTAATTTTCTCAACCATGTACTCAACATGTACCTCAACCAAAATCCCTCATCAATTTCATCATCCAAATATCATTTGTAACTTTGTAATAGAACTGGTGTATATGATCACATACCTTCAAGCCTTCTTTAACTTTAACAACAAGAGACTAGCATTTTCATCAAACTTTACTTTAGTCTCACATGACTAATTTTGGATTAGTCAACAACCCTAACTTGAAATAATCATAACTATGTACCTGTAATGAATAATTGTTATTCAGTGTTGTTTATGCAATTCCTCCAGTTTTCACTACTTGGAACCTCTCAGAAAAGGAGTTATAGCAAAAATGGCATACCTTGTTGAATTATGGCTTATTCTAGAGAGAGAACTTGTAGAGTGTGCCACACACAGAATATTTGTTGTATGGATATGAAAATGGTACACCGAATACTAAAGACTGTACTCTAACCAACACATTTATTCTTACTAAATT
The DNA here is from genome assembly GCA_032191745.1 of Picea mariana. Taxonomy (NCBI): domain Eukaryota; kingdom Viridiplantae; phylum Streptophyta; class Pinopsida; order Pinales; family Pinaceae; genus Picea; species Picea mariana. The sequence continues at coordinate 279,200 of JASDQU010735676.1, forward strand.
TTGATCTGTTATGAAGAAGTTATGACGTTTTTACTCTAAACACTTGTTTTAGACTAGTTTGAAGACTAGCCACAAACCTATTTTCCATGGAGTGCAACTCCAAAAATATAACGACCCACAAAATGAATTTTTTATCAAAGCTACTTGGATATGTTGTCTCAATGGCCTCAAGATTTTGCGGTCTGAATCATTCTAGAAAACAATTTATTGTGAAAATGGTGAGATGACCTGTAAATAACATACCTTAGAAAGCATCATCAAAAGAATTTATCCTCCCTTGAATTTCGGTCTTCTTTACTTCACCTTCCCTATGAAATTCACTTTAGATATCCTTTGGTTACCTCAGTCACTTTTAGATATTCAATATGCTCAAGTGTGATTAAAATGAGAGATCATTGCCTCTTATTTATACTTTTATGTAGCTTCCTCAAGGAGTTACCTTCTAACCATCTTAAGCCACTTTCCTTATTTTAGGGCTAACCCACTTCTAACCACTTGTCCACTTAGTAATTTCTCCATTATTATTTAAATAATTTCTTATGTATCCACTTTGAATTATAGTACACTCATCACTTCACTTTATTACCTTCACTTTATAACCATCTTAAACCACTTTCCTTATTTTAGGGCTATCCCACTTCTAACCACTTGTCCACTTAGTAATTTCTCCATTAACTTTATTGTTTAAATAATTTCTTTTGTATCCACTTTGACTTATAATACACTCATCACTCCACTTTATTATTTAAATAATTTATTCTTTGCACGCACTTTGACTACTTTGACTACTTTGACCTTTTGGGGCTTCTAGATGACTCGTGAGGGTTTTCCAACTTCACATGGCCATAACCTCTAACTATGAGGAGTTATGTGACGTTCCACATACCACCGGAAATGAAATGACATGTATCATCCATATAGAATAGTATTACCTTCAAATATATTCAAATGCATACCATTATACATCAAACAACCTTGGGTCCATTACCCAAACCTTTGTGCTACCATAATTTGCTACCAAAATTTCTTCAAGGGTTCACATCAATGACAACCAACCCAAATAATCAACAATATCCCACTTTGGAATTGATGGAAACACTCTGATGCAATACTAAATTTATATCATTCATTCTCCCCCTGTGACCATCGCTCCCCCTGGAAACATGCCTCTGTGCTCTTTCTCCAAGATTTTACCTTTGTATCTGATAAATCTCTCGCCCTTTGTCATCAATGGCAAAGGTATCTTTCTATTCGAGGCTTCTCCCCCTAAATAAACTCTTCCTCAAACTGATCTCCCAACCTGAACTATCCTCTTTATGGTGCTTCCTCATGTAAATCTAAAACATATAAGATAAGCATTCAAAAGGATTAATTGTGTAGTAGAAATTGCTCTAAGTCTCTAGCGAAGATACTCAAAGGCTTCCTGTGGAAGCAGTTTTGTAAAGATGTATTCCACTTGTTTTTTTGTGCCCACATATTCAACTCTGATGTTCTTCTCTACAACCTGTTCCCGTAGAAAGTGATACTTGATTGAAATGTGCTTCGTCTGTAGAATTTTAATCATCTTATTTTCTCAACTTGCAACTGGTTTGCATAGGAGTGGCAATTGGTTTGCAATCTTCCATTTTGAACCTCTTTATCATTTCTTTGATATACTTAGTTTCAGAAATAAAAATTCATTGGTTGCTTTGATGTATCTGAAGACCTAGAAAGAAGGATAGTTCTCCAAGTAATGACATTTCAAATTCATTCTACATATCGTTTTCAAATTTCAATGTTAACCTGTCATCGGTACTTCCAAAAATAATATCATCAACATAAACTTCAATTAATAAAATACCATCTTGAGTTATCTTGATGTAGAGGTTATTGTTTGGACTTCCTTTTATGAACCCTTCCTGTTGTAGATATTTATCCAATCTAGAGTACCATTCTCTAGGGGGCTATTTTAGACCATACAAGCCCTTATTCAATTTACACACATAATATGTGTTCTTTGAGAAATGAAATCCTTTTGGTTGTTCAATATAGACTTCTTCTTCAAGTTCCCCATTCAGAAAAGTTGATTTCATGTCCATGTGATACACTTTAATATTCTTGGAGCATGCATAAGCTAAGAGAAATTGAATTTATTCCATTATGGAAATTGGGGCAAGTGTCTCTTCAAAGTCGATTCCTTCAACCTATGTGTATCCTTTACATACCAATCTAGTTTTATTCCTTGTAACCTATCCATCTTCATTCAATTTATTTCTGAAAACCCAGTTTGTGCCAATCACATTCTTATTCTTTGGTCTTGGAACCAATTCTCAAGTGTCATTATTCTCTATTTGATCCAATTCTTCATCCATGGCCTTATTCCATAACTCATCTTTGTTGGCCTCTTCAAAAATGTTTGGTTCAATCGTAGATAAGAGTGCTATGTGCATTTGTTCTGGTGAACGGATTCTTCTTCTAGTCTCAACTCCTACATCCTTGTTTTTGATAATTTGATATGAAGGATGATTCTTCTGTACTCATTTTCTAGGTGTATTTGGAGGCACTTATTGAACTTGCTCTTCTACTTATGTTTGATCTTCTTCATCTTACTCTTCTACTTCTTTTTCATATTTTGCTTCATCTTTGTAAAGTTGTTCCACTGATTCATTTTTTTCTTCCTTTTGATTCTTGTCCACCTGTTTCATCAATTGTTACATTGATGCTTCCCACAACTTTGTTCAATCTCAGATTGCAACACTTGTATGTTTTCCTTGTACTTGAGTAACCAAAAAGTACTCCTTTGTCCACACGAGAGTCAAAATTTCCCATTGTGCCATCTTTTCTTTTGATGTAGCATTTTCTTCCAAATACTCTAAAGTGATTCACATTTGTTGGTCTTTCTTTCCATAGCTCGTAGGGAGTTTTGTCATTGTTGTTTCTGAGCATTACTCTATTTTGAATGTGAACTGTTGTATGCACTGCATGTGTCGAAAAATTATCTGTCAATTTGGAATCCATTAACACTGTTCGAGCCATTTCCTGTGTAATTAACATCCATAATGTTCCTTTGTCTTTGAACCACTCTTGGAACCAATATATGAATCCATGGTCTCATCCATTGTCACATGTCTATCCAAACCTGCTAAGTTTTCTTACGAATCCATCTTTGTCTACACTGTCGAAGAATATACTGTATAACTGTCCATAATGTTTACCCATTTATCACTATACTATCATGAAGTATTCACTACTACAATTAATTAATCTATCAAACTTCACTTTTTCTAAATGAATTCTCTGGATCTATCTACTCAAACTCTACAAGTTGCTCAAAGGATGGTTCTTTGGTTTGTCACAGCTATCACATAGACTCCCCCTATCTAATATTCATATTACCTAGGAGTCTCTAAGCCAGATGGCTTAAAACAATTCTTGATATGATGTGTATTCATTATCATCTTCATTAGTAGATTCATCATCTCTTTGAGCTCTTACTTCTTTCTTTCTGTTTGTGGATTCATCTTTCACTACAACTCCTGAAAGTACAATCTCTTGAACAGGTTCCTTATTTACCTATCCTTCTTTTCTTTTAGTTATTTTCCAAACCTTTATGTATCTGACATCTTTATTTTTCTCTGTAGAATTTTCTTCATCTCGTTCTATTTCCAATCTTGAGATCTCTAGGACCTGGTCTTTGTTCACCTATTCTTCGTGTTTTCTTATCCATACTTTATTATATTTGATATCAATGTTCTCTTTCATGGAAGTATCGATCATGATTCTACAATCACTAGCTATGTGTCCATAGTTATAACATTTGTAACATTCAATGTTGTGTGGGGCCACATAGGAATTTCTTGTTTGGACATTTCTTTCATAATCCCTGCAATCTGCAACCTTAATGTCCAAAATTAGTANCAATGTTCTCTTTCATGGAAGTATCGATCATGATTCTACAATCACTAGCTATGTGTCCATAGTTATGACATTTGTAACATTCAATGTTGTGTGGGGCCACATAGGAATTTCTTGTTTGGACATTTCTTTCATAATCCCTGCAATCTGCAACCTTAATGTCCAAAATTAGTACATTAAAAATAATGACCATAAAAGAAATTTGCATACCTGGAAGTGAATGATCTTATTTGTGGTGTAGTCCTTCTGAATTTCTATCCTAACTGATCATAATCATGATTGAAGCTTCTTTGTGGCTTGAACATGGATGGTCTTCTTGAAGATGTATCTTCAATAGTTTTCTTAGATTATGGTTGACCATGATTCCTTCCTTTGAGTACTTATGCATAACTCTTTCTATTTTATTCATTCTTCTTTTATAGCAACCTAGAGTGCTTATCTTCATTCTCTATAACTGATGTGGATGTTTTTGTCTCTTCAATGTTCTTGTTGAGCTTGATGATTTTACTTCTCAATGTGATATCTTCTTCTTCAACCTTCTCAACCTCTTCTTCGTTCTTCATTATCTGAGACTTCCTGACTTCTTATGTTCTTTTCACTTCTTCAAGTTGGATTTTTAATGTGATTATTTCTTCTTCAAGTCCTTTCTCTTCTTGACCAAAATATACCTCAAGATGGTTTAGATCATTAGTTATTTTCTTAATATGATCTATCAATATCTTCTCTCTCATTTCTACTTCCTCCTTTTGTGCTACTATGTTGGCTTCCAAACACTGCTTTTGATATTCAAGATTTTCTTCGATATTTCTAGCTTCTTCTAGTTGAGTTCTTAAGTTCTCAATGACCTATTGGTCTTCTTCAAAAATGTGAACACTTTCCTCTTGTTTCATCAACTCTTTCTTGAGTGACTTGTTTTCATCTCTTTCTCTTCTTAGTTAATATAAATCACTAATCAATTATTCTTTATAATTGTCTTCCTTTTCAATTAGTTTTTCTGTCTCATTTCCTTCATGGCATTCTATTTCAAGATGTCTGCATTTTTCACAATTAAAGCAAACCAACATACCTATGTTGATTATGTACTCTTCATCTTCTGAACATGTTTTACATGGTGAACATATTTCTTCTTGATCTGTACTTACATCTTCTTTGGCATTTTCTGAATCTGCGATGGGTGAAGAATATATGTCATGTAACTTATCCCAAAGTTGTTTGGCTGATGAACATTTACCAACATTTTCTATTGCTGGATTAGGTAATCCTTCCCAGATGAAATCCATTGCTATGTTGTTATTCTTCTTCAATTCCTTCTTGGCTGCAGTATTTTCCCTTTTTGAACTATCATATCATGTAACGAACGATAGCCAAATATAATACCCCTATGCATGTACAAATACTTTCATCCTTCCACTCCATAACTCATACTTTAAACCATTATGACCATTAAACAGTGGTACTCCATTCTCAAAATAATCCATGATCTCCTTCCAGTGGTTAAACTATTTCCTGAATGAACCAGCTCCGATACCAATTGTTGGATTACTGAGAGGGGGGGTGAATTAGTAATAGAGCAATTTAATCCTTTTTAACCATAAAATTCAAGTGTTATATCAATGTATAATTATCATCCAATAGTTGCAGAGTAAATAAACAATGAACAAATGAGAAATCATACACATACACAATACACCAGTGTTTTTACGTGGAAACCCAAAGAGGGAGAAAACCGCATAATGTTTTTTCTTATATTTCTTTAATAATTACATTCATTGGAAGCACCAACTTCCTTTGTTTTCCAGCTAAAACTGGAAGGAGGCTCCAACCCCCTAGTTTCCCAGACTACAACTTGAGGGAAGCTCCAACTCCCCAATTCTCTGGCTACAACCAGAACGAGGCTACAACTCCCTATGTTCTCCGGATACAACCGGATGGTGGCTACAAACACATGTCCTTGCCCCATCCAACCGCCCTTAAATATAAGTAGAATGATGGAACCATTTTCACAGTATCACTGTGAGATATAATGTTGTAAACTAGTACCAATCAACCTGCACCAAACAACATGTACCAAACAACCTGTAATCAACCTGTACCATAAACAAGTGCATAAACCATGCATCAATCTATACCTCAACCTGTAACATCAACGAGTGCATCAACCATGCACCAAATATGTACCAATCATGCATCAAATACACATAAACTATGACTCATCAAGATGTAGCAACATCATCAATTATACACCTCATGTATGTGCCAACGCATCAACTAATTGTCTCAACCAAGTACCCAACATGTACCTCAACCAAACTCCCTCATAAATTTCATCATCCAAATATGATTTGTAACTTTGTAATAGACCTGGTGTATATGATCACATACCTACAAACCTTCCTTAACTTTAACAACAAGAGACTAGCATTTTCATCAAACTTTACTTTAGTCTCACATGACTAATTTTGGATTAGTCAACAACCATAACTTGAAATAATAATAACTATGTACATGTAATGAATAAATATATAAAAATAGTACACAATGTTCTTCAGTGTCTTTTGTGCAGTTCATCCAGGTTTCACCACTTGGAACCTCTAAGAAAAGGAGTTATGGAAAAAATGGCATACCTTGTTGAATTTTCGCTTATTCTAGAGAGCAAACTTGTAGAGCATGTCTTGCACATAATATTTGTTGTATGGATATAAAAATGGTACACAAAATACTACAGGCTATACTTTAACCAACACATTTTTTCTTACTGAATTTGGATCTATTATGAAGTAGTTATGACGTTTTTACTCGAAACACATGTTTTAAACTAGTTTTAGGACTAGCCACAAACCCTATTTTCCATGGAGTGTAACTCCAAAAATAAAATGACCCACAAGAGGAAATTTTTATCACAGCTACTTGGATATGTTTCCTCAATGAACTCCATATTTTGTGATTTGAATCATTCTAGAAAAAAAATTATTGCGAAAATGGTGAGATGACCTGTAAATAACATACCTTAGAAAGCATCATCAAAAGAATTTATCCTCCCTTGAATTATGGCCTTCTTTACTTCACCTTCCCTCTGAAATTGTCCTTAGATATCATTTGGTTACCTCAATCACTTGTATATATTCAATATGCTCAAGTGTGATTAAAATGAGATATCCTTGCCTCTTATTTATACTTTTATGTAGCTTCCTCAAGTGGTTACCTTCTAACCATATTAAACCATTTTCCTTATTTTAGGGCTAACCCACTTCTAACCACTTGTCCACTTAATAATTTCTCCATTAACTTTATTATTTAAATAATTTATTTTGTATCCACTTTGACTTATAGTACTCTCATCATTTCACTTTATTACCTTCTAACCATCTTAAACCACTTTCCTTATTTTAGGGCTAACCCATTTCTAACCACTTGTCCACTTAGTAATTTCTCCATTAACTTTATGATTTAAATAATTTATTTTGTATCCACTTTGACTTATAGTACACTCATCACTTCACTTTATTATTTAAATAATTTCTTCTTTTCACCCACTTTGACTACTTTGACCTTTTGGGACTTCTAGATTACTCATGAGGGTTCTCCAACTTCACATGGCCATAAATCTCTAACCGTGAGGAGTTATGTGACGTTCCACATACCACTGGAAATGACATGACATGTACATCCGTATAGAATAGTCTTGCCTTCAAATATATTAAAAAAACATACCATTATACATAAAAAAAACTTGGTTCCATTACCCAAACCTTTGTGCTACTAGAATTTGCTACCAGACTTTCTTCAAGGGTAGACATCAATGAAACACAACCCAAATAATCAGCAATATCCCCCTTTGGAATTAATGGCAACACTCTGATGCAATATTGAAGTCATAGAACTCATGCTCCCCCTGTGACCATCGCTCCCCCTGGAACCATGCCTTTGTGCTCTTTCTCCAAGAATTTACGTTTGCATCTGATAAATCTCCTCCCCTTTGTCATCAATGGAAAAGGTATCTTTCCATCCGGGGCTACTCCCTCTGACTGAATTCTTCCTGAAACTGATCTCCCAACTTGAACTGTCCTCTTTATGGTGCTTCCTCGTGTAAATATAAGACATATAAGATAAGCATTCAAAATAATTCATTGTGGAGTAGAAATTTCTCTGAGTCTCTGGCAAAGATACTCAAAGGCTTCCTATGGAAGAGGTTTTTTAAAGATGTCTTCCACTTGTTCTTTTGTTCCCACATATTCAACTCTGATGTTCTTCTTTGCAACATGTTCCCGTAGAAAGTGCTACTTGATTGGAATGTTATTCGTCTTGGAGTTCATCACCGGGTTCTTTGAGATACTGATGTCACTTATATTATCACAATAGATTGGAATGGACTCATCATACTCAACCTGTATACCTATCCTAGTTTTTTTCATCCATAGAACCTGTGTACAACATCCTGTTGTTGCAATATACTTTGCTTTGGTTGTAGATACAGATATTGATGATTGTTTCTTGCTTAGTCAAGATACTAAACACTCACCCAAGTAGACCGTTGCTCCACGAGTGCTTTTTCGGTCACCAATGAGTCCTGTCCAATATGCATCTGTGTAGGCAATAAGTGATCAATCCTTTCCTTTTGGATACCATAATCCAAACTCTTATGTTCCTTTGAGATATCTGAAAATCTTCTTCACCGCTAAGACATGTGATTCCTTTGGTGTTGCTTGAAATCGTTCCATATGTCCAACTGTCTACATTACATCTGGTCCTGATACTTTCACATATAGTAAGCTACCAATCATTGACTTGTATTTCCTCTGGTCTGTGTAATTTTAATCATCTTGTTTTCTCAACTTGCAATTGGTTTGCATAGAAGTGGTAACTAGCTTGCAATCTTCCATTCTGAACCTATTAGCATTTCTCTTATACACTTAGTTTGAGAAATAAAAATTCCTTGGTTGCTTTGACATATATGAAGACCCAAAAAGAAGGATAGTTCTCCAAGTAATGACATTTCAAATTCATTCTGCATATCCTTTGCAAATTTTTGGCTTAACCTATCATCTGTACTTCCAAAATTAATATCATCAACATAAAATTCAATTAATAAAATACCATCTTGAGTTACCTTGATGTAGATGTTGTTGTTTGCACTTCCTTTTATAAACCTTGCATGCTATAGATATTTATCCAATCTAGAGTACCATGCTCTAGAAGCTTATTTTAGACCATACAAGGCCTTCTTCAATTTACACACATAATTTGCATTCTTTGACAACTGAAATCATTCTAGTTGTTCAATGTAGACTTCTTCTTCAAGTTCCTCATNATCTTGAGTTACCTTGATGTAGATGTTGTTGTTTGCACTTCCTTTTATAAACCTTGCATGCTATAGATATTTATCCAATCTAGAGTACCATGCTCTAGAAGCTTATTTTAGACCATACAAGGCCTTCTTCAATTTACACACATAATTTGCATTCTTTGACAACTGAAATCCTTCTAGTTGTTCAATGTAGACTTCTTCTTCAAGTTCCTCATTCAGAAAAGTTGATTTCACATCCATGTGATACACTTTGATATTCTTGGAGCATGCATAAGCTAAGAGAAAACAGATTTCTTCCATTCTGGCAACTAGGGAAAATGTCTCTTCAAAATCGATTCCTTCAACCTGTGTGTATCTTTTACATACCAATATAGTTGTGTTCCTTGTAACCTGTCCATCTTCATTCAATTTATTTCTGAAAACCCAGTTTGTGCCAATCACACTCTTATTCTTTGGTCTTGGAACCAATTCCCAAGTGTCAATATTCTCTATTTGATCCAATTCTTCATCCATGGCCTTATTCTATAATTCATCCTTGTTGACCTCTTCAAAATTGTTTGGTTCAATCGTAGATAAGAGTGCTAGGTGCATTTGTTCTGGTGAACAAATTATTCTTCTAGTCTCAACTCCTACATCCTTGTTTCCAATAATATGATCTGAAGGATGATTCTTCTATACTCATTTGCTAGGTGTCTTTGGAGGCACTTGTTGAAATTGATCTTCTACTTCTGTAAGATCTTATCTATCTTCCTCTTCTTCTTCTACTTCTTCTTTTGCTTCTTCTTTGTAAATTTGTTCCACTAATTCATTTTCTTATTCCTTTGATTCTCGTCCACCTGTTTCATCAATTGTTACATTGATGATTTCCATAGCTTTGTTCAATATCAGATTGCAGCACTTGTATGCTTTTCTTGTACTTGAGTAACCAACAAGTACTTCTTTTTCCACACAAGATTCAAACTTTCCCATTCTGCCATCTTCTCTTTTGATATAGCATTTGCTTCCAAATACTCTGAAGTGCTTCACATTTGTTGGTCTTCCTTTCCATAGCTCGTAGGGATTTTTGTCATTGTTGTTTATCATTACTCTGTTTTTAATGTGAATTATTGTATGCACTATATCTGTCCAAAAATTATCTGTCAATTTGGAATCCATTAGCATTGTTCGAGCCATTTCATGTGGAATTAACATCCATAATGTTCCTTTGTCTCTGAACCACTCTCGGAACCAATCTATGAATCCATGCTCTCGTCCACTGTCATATGTCTATCCAAACCCACTAACTATTCTTACAAATCCATGTTTTTCCATACTATCCAAGAATCTACTGCATAACTGTCCATAATGTTGACCCATTTATCACTATAGTATCATGAAGTCTTCACTACTACAATTGATTAATATATCAAAATTTACTTCTGCTAACTGAATTCTTTGCATCTTTCTACTCAAACTCTATAAGCTTCTCGAAGGATGGTTCTTGGTTTGTCACAGCTATCGCATAGACTCCCCCTATCTAATATTCATATTACTTGTGAGTCTCTAAGCAGGATGGCTCCTAACAATTCTTTCTCTGATGTGTATTCACCATCATCTTCATTATTATATTCATCATCTCTCTGAGCTCTTACTTCTTTCTTTATGTTTGTGGATTCATCTTTCACTACAATTCTTGAAAGTACAATCTCTTGAACATGTTCCTTATTTACGTGGCCTTCTTTTCTTTCAGTTATTTTCCAAACCTTTATATATCTAACATCTTTCTTTTTCTCTGTAGAATTTTCTTCATCTCGTTCTATTGTCAATCTTGCAATTTCTAGGACCTGGAATTTGTTCACCTGTTCTTCATGCTTTCTTATCCGTACTTTATTATATCTGATATCAATGTTCTCTTTCATGGAAGTATCGATCATGCTTCTACAATCACTAGCTATGTGTCCATAGTTATGACATTTGTAACATTCAATGTTACGTGGGGCCACATAGTCATTTCTTGTTTGAACATTTCTTTTATAATCCCTGCAATATGCAACCTTATGCCCAAAGTTAGTAAAATAAAAACAATGACCATAAAGTAATTTTCATACCTGGGAGTGAATGATCTTCCTTGTGGCGTAGTCCTTCTGNATGGGGCCACATAGTCATTTCTTGTTTGAACATTTCTTTTATAATCCCTGCAATATGCAACCTTATGCCCAAAGTTAGTAAAATAAAAACAATGACCATAAAGTAATTTTCATACCTGGGAGTGAATGATCTTCTTTGTGGCGTAGTCCTTCTGAATTTCTGCCTTGACTGATCATGATCATGATTGAAGCTTCTTTGTGGCTTGAACATGGATGGTCTTCTTAAAGATGTATCTTCAATATTTTTCTTAGATTCTGGTTGACCATGATTCCTTCCTTTCAGTACTTCTACATAACTCTTTCTATTTTCTTCATTCTTCTTTTCTAGCAACCTAGAATGCTTCTCTTCATTCTCTATAATTGATGTGGATGTTTATGTCTCTTCAACATTTTTGTTGAGCTTGATGATTTTACTTCTTAATGTGACTGTAGATTCTAACCTTGTACAATATATACTGCAAACAAATATTCATAAAAAGAACAGAAAATATACAATGGCTAATACAAACATTACACAGAGATTTTTCCCCTGGAAACCCAAACCGGGAAAACCAGCATATTCTATATTCATTCATATGTAATACATTGTTTAAAATAAAATATACATATAGGAGATAGTAGCATCAAAAACCCTAAACCAATGACCTGGATTAGTCCAAAACCCTAATTCCTTAAACAAAAATAGAAAACCATCGGCAAAAACCATGTGTTGAAAAACCACCTAAATACATGACACGTTTCTCGAGGCAGAAAAAAAAATTCGAGGGCGTTGCCCCCGAACCCTTACACCCCCTGCGTGCCCGATGCATACACTCGAACACTACTACTCGTGCAAAGAATATAATACATACCCAACAGTGACATCTTCTTCTTCAATCTTTTCAACCTCTTCTTCTTTCTTCATTATCTGAGACTTCATGACTTCTTCTGTTATTTTTTCTTCTTCAAGATGGATTTTTAATGTGATTATTTCTTTTTCAAGATAGATTTTTAATGTGATTATTTCTTCTTCAATTCCTTTCTCTTCTTGACCAAAATCTGCCTCAAGATGGTTTAGAGAATTATTTCTTTCCTTAGGATGATTTGTAAATATCTTTTCTCTTATTTCTGCTTCTTTCTTCTATGCTGCTATGTTGGCTTCCAAATACTGCTTTTGACATTCAATATTTTCTTCGATAGTTCTGGCTTCTTCTAGTTGAGTTCTTAAGTTGTTGATGACCTATTGGGCTTGTTAAAAAATGTGAACACTTTCATTTTGTTTCATCAACTCTTTCTTGAGTGACTTTTTTTCATCTCTTTCTTTTCTTAGTTCATATAAAGCACTAATCAATTATGCTTCATAATTGTTTTCATTTTCAATTAGTTTTTTCATTTCCTTCATGGAATTCTATTTCAAGATGTCCGTGCTTTTCACAATTAAAGACAAACAACATACCTCTGTTGATTATGTACTCTTCATCTTATGAATCTGTTTGACATGGTGAACATATTTCTTCTTGATCTGTACCTGCATATTCTTTGGCATTTTATGAATCTGCGATGGGTGAAGAACATATGTCATGTAATTTATCCCAAAGTTCTTTGGCTGATGAAGATTTACCAACCTTTTCTCTTGTCGTATTATGTAATCCTTCCCAGATGAAATCCATTGCTCTTTTTTATTCTTCTTTAATTCCTTCTTGGCTGCAGTCTTTGCCCTCTCTGAACTATCATATCCTGTAACGACTAATAGCCAAATATAATACCCCTATTTCTATAAAAATACTTTCGTCCTTCCACTCCATAACTCATACTTTAAACTAGTCTGACCATTAAATAGTGGTACTCCATTCTTAGAATAATCTATGATCTCCTTCCTATGGTTAAATGTTTTCCTAAAGGAACCGACTCTAATACCAATTGTTGGATTACTGAGAGGGGGGGTCAATCAGTAATAAAAAAATTTAATCCTTTGTAACCATAAAATGCAAGTGTTATATCAATGTATCATTATCATACAATAGTTGCAGAGTAAATAAATAATGAACAAATGAGAAATCATACACATACACAGTACACCGGTGTTTTTACGTGGAAACCCAAAGCAGGAGAAAACCACAGAATTTTTTTTCTTATATGTCTTTAAGAATTATGTTCATTGGAAGCACCAACTTCCTTTATTTTCCAAATGAAATTAGAAGGAGTCTCCAAGCCCCCAGTTTCTCAGGCTACAACCTGAGGGAAGCTCCAACACCCCAATTCTTTGGCTACAACCCCCTATGTTCTTTAGATACAATAGGATGGTGGCTACAACCACCTATCCTTTCCCCATCCAACCACCCTGAAATATAAGTAGAATGATGGAACCACTGTCACACTATCACTGTGAGATATACTGTTGTAAACCTATACCAATCAACCTGCACCAAACAACCTGTAACAACCTGCACCAAACAACTTGTAATCAACATGTACCATAAAAAAGTGCATCAACCATGCACCAACATGTACCTCAACCTATACCATCAATGAGTGCATCAACCATGCACCAAATATGTACCAATCATGAATCAAATACACATAAAATATGACTCATCAAGATGTACCAACATCATCAACTATACACCTTATGTATGTGCCAACTCATCAACTACTTGTCTCAACCATGTACCCAACATGTACCTCAACCAAAATCCCTCATCAATTTAATCATCCAAATATTATTTGTAACTCTATAATAGACCTAGTGTATATGATCACATACCTGCAAACCTTCCTTAACTTTAACAACAAGAGATTATCATTTTCATCAAACTTTACTTTAGTCTCACATGACTAATTTTGGATTAGTCAACAACCCTAACTTGAAATAATAATAACTATGTACCTATAATGAATAAAGATTTGAAAATAGTACACAATGTTCTTCATTGCCTTTTATGCAATTCCTTCAGGTTTCACTGCTTGGAATCTCTCAGAAAAGGAGTTATAGAAACAATGGCATACCTTTTTGAATTCTGGCTTATTCTAGAGATTGAACTTGTAGAGCATGTCTCACACATAATATTTGTTATATGGATATAAAAATGGTACACGGATTAATACAGGATATACTCTAGCCAATAAATTTTTTCTTACTAAATTTGGATCTATTATGAATCAGTTAAGATGTTTTTACTTGAAACACCTGTTTTATACTAGTTTCAAGACTAGCCACAAACCCTATTTTCCACGGAGTGTAACTCCAAATATACAATGACTCATAAGCTGAAATTTGTATCACATCTACTTGGATATGTTTCCTCAACAACCTCCATATTTTGCGGTCTAAATCATTCTATAAAAAAATTTATTGTGAAAATGGTGAGATGACCTATAAATAACATACCTTAGAAAGCATCATCAAAAGAATTTATTCTCCCTTGAATTTCGGCCTTCTTTACTTCACCTTCCCTCTGAAATTCACCTTAGATATCCTTTGGTTACCTCAGTCACTTGTAGATATTCAATATTCTCAAGTGTGATTAAAATGAGAGATCCTTGTCTCTTATTTATACTTTTATGTAGCTTCCTCAAGGGGTTACCGTCTAACCATCTTAAACCACTTTCCTTATTTTAGGGCTAAGCCACTTCTATCCACTTGTCCACTTAGTAATTTCTCCATTAAATTTATTATTTAAATAATTTCTTTTTTATCCACTTTGACTTATAGTACACTCATCACTTCACTTTATTACCTTCTAACCATCTTAAACCACTTTCCTTATTTTCGGGTTAACCCACTTCTAAGCACTTGTCCACTTAGTAATTTCTCCATTAACTTTATTATTTAAATCATTTCTTTTGTATCCACTTGGACTTATAGTACACTCATCACTTCACTTTATTATTTAAATAATTTCTTCTTTGCACCCACTTTGACTACTTTGACCTTTTGGGGCTTGTAGATGACTCATGAGGGCTCTCCAACTTCACATGGACATAACTCTCTAACCGTGAGGAGTTATGTGACGTTCCACATACCACCGGAAATGTCATGACATGTACTATCCATATAGAATAGTACTACCTTAAAATATATTAAAACTCATAACATTATACATCAAACAAACTTGGGTCCATTACCCAAACCTTTGTGTTACCGAAATTCACTACCGGACTTTCTTCAAGGGTTGACATCAATGACAACCAAACCAAATAATCAACAATGGAGGTAGTTGTATGGTATGAAGTGTTGTACCACCATTCAACTAGTGGTAACCATTGAGCCCACTGATTTTTTCATTCCAATGCAAAACACCTCAAATATGTTTCCAAACACTTGTTGACAACTTCAGTTTTACCATCAGTCCAGGGATGATAAGTTGTGTTGAGATGCAATTGGGTTCCTTGTAACTTGAAAAGTTATTTCCAAAAATTGATGGTGAAAGTGGGGCCTTGATCAGAAACAATAGAATGAGGAATGCAATAAAGCTTGAAGATCTGATCCACGAAAATTTGATCCGGAGTGGAGGTTGTAAATGGGTGTTGAAGAGAACATAAATGAGCATACTTGGAAAGACGATCAACTACCACCATGATGACTGATTTATTGCTTGATTTAGGTAAGCCCACAATAAAATCTATAGAGATATCCCTCCAAATAGCAGGTGGAATTGGAAGTGGTTGTAGTGTGCCATGAGCTTTGACTATTTCACCCTTGTTGTGTTGACAAACATCACATTCTGCCACAAAACTACAAATTTCTTGTTTCATACCATCCCAGGAAAAAGAATGTTTGACCCAGTCATAGGTTTTGGTAAACCCTGAGTGCCTAGTAGTGGGTGTAGCATGAAGTTTAGAAAGTACCGTGGATTCAAGTTTTGACTATTTACTTAAATACAAATGGCCTTTGTAGTGAATCTCATCATTTTCCAAGAGTACCCTGGGGAAAATGGAGAATTGGCCTGCAATTGTTGTATCAAATGCGAAATTTTGGGATCGTGTAGAAATTCTTGGCGAACAACTTGGAGCCAATCTAGTACAATGAAGGAGAGGGAAAAAAGGGACCCTTCATCTTCATATTTTCTGGAAAGTGCATTAGCAATCACATTTTCTTTTCCTTTCTTGTAAATGATCTCATAATCATATCCAAAGAGCTTAGTCACCCATTTTTGTTTCTCTGGGGAGGAAAGGCGTTGATCCAAAAAAATTGTGAGGCTTTGATTATTTTTCTTAATTTGGAAGTGTTTCCCCAATAGATAATGGCACCAAAGATCCATTGCATGTATAATACCCAACATTTCCTTTTCATATATTGATTTTCCCAAATTTCTCTCTAATAGTTGTTTTTTGGTAAAGGCCAAAGGCCAACCCTCTTGCATAAGGACTGCTCCAATTCCTCTCCTAGAAGCATCACATTCCGGGAAAAAGGTCTTTGTGAAATTAGGAAGGGCCAGGAATAGAGTGGTGCATATGGCCACCTTCAATGTTTAAAATGCCTGAGCATCTATGGGAGTCCAAGTGAAAGAATTATTTTTAAGGAAAGCAATGAGAGGTGTTGCAATCTTTCCACAATTCTTAACAAACTTGCGATAATACCTGTTAAACCCGGAAATACACGCAAACTTTTGAGATTATTTGGGCAAGGCCAATTCTGCATAGATTCAATATTTTTAGGATCCACCCTGACATTGGTCTTTCCCACAAGATAACCCAAGTACTTGACTTCTGAGGTGCAAAATCACATTTAGATTGTTTAAGGAAAAGTTGGTGTTGAGAGAGTAGATGGAGAACTCAATCCATGTGAGCAAGATGGGTTGTCCATGTTTTACTATAGATGAGGATATCATCAAAGAAAAATAAGACAAAATGACAGAGAAAAGGATGGAATACATTATTCATGAGGCTTTGGAAAGTGGAGGGAGCATTACACAAGCCAAAGGGAATGACCAAAAACTCATAGTGGCCCTCATGAATTTAAAATGTAGTCTTAGTAATGTCTACCTCATTCATACATATCTGGTGGTAACCAGAACGAAGATCAATTTTAGTAAAGAACTCAGCACCACTCAATTCATCCAAGAGGTCATCAATGACAGGAATGAGAAATTTGTCTTTAATGGTGAGTTTGTTGAGGGAACAAAAGTCAGGACACATGTTCCAAGAACCTTGTTTCTTAAGGACCATGACCATAGGAGAAGAGTATGGGCTCATACTAGGATGGATAACACTTACGTTGAGAAATTCTTGAACAATTTTCTCAATTTCAATTTTTTTGGAAAAGGGATGACGATAGGGACAGATATTTGGAGGAAGGTTTTCAGGGACAATGGGAATGGAATAATCATGAACACCACGGGAAGGAGGGATTCCCTGGGAGTGGAAAAAACAACTTGATGGTTGGAGATGATGGATTGGAGGTCCTTCAACACAGAGGGTGTCTTAGTGTCTTGAATGGCATGGACTTGTGCAATAATGACAAAATGACCTTTTTTGAGAAGCTTTTCCATGCGATGGGAGCTGATGATATCCAGGGATCCAGTGGTGATGACTTGGAACTTATATTGTTGGCCCTCTTGGTGGAATTGCATGGTTAATTCCTTAAAATCCATGAGAATGGGACCCAAAGTCCTTGTCCATTATCCACCCAACAAAATGTCACAATCGCCCATGTCAAGAGAAAAAATATGATATTTCATGTGGTACTAACCAATTTGGAGACGAACATTTTCACAACGCCCTCCACATTTCATGGACCTGCCATTGGCAATCATGATTTGAAAATTATTGATGGCATAGATATAGCAATTAGTTTCTTGGTCAATGTGGCGATGAAGAAAATTACGGGTGCTTCCACTATCAACAAGAATGATGACCTTCTGATGCTTAATGTAACCAATCATCTTTAGGGTTTGGGGATCCAAGAATCGACTGAGAGCATTAAGGTAAATGATTGGTTCGACTTTGGGAGGGTCGGAGGGAGGGGTCATGTCAGTGGGATCAGGTGACTTGGCCATAAGGGGAGACTCAACATCGTCTTCTAAAACATCCTCTGAGATGACCATAAAAAGATTTTGTTCCTTACACTTATGTCCAGGAAAATATTTTTCATCACAATTATAACAAAGGCCTTTGAGTTGGCATTCATATATTTCTACCCTAGTCAATTTTTGGATCTTTAGTGGAGTAGAAGGAGGAGTGGGAGTGACTAGTTTAGTGTGAGGAATAAAGGAGGGTTTTTAGGTTTGAGAAGAGACAAACTGTTTTTCTTTCTTATCTCGTTTAGTAGCTTCCACCCAACTCTGAGGCCGAGCCATGAGGACATGGGCACAAATCTCATCTTGGAGGCCATTGATAAAATATTCTCAGAAAAAAGCATTAGACATGCCCTCTGTATGGAAATATAGTCACTCAAAAGAAGTTATAAAGTCTTCCACTATGCAAGATTGTTGCAACTTTGTCAGATGGCCTAAATGGTTGGTATTAGTGTCAAAGCGTTCATAAAGGTATACCACAAATTGTGTCCAAGACACATATCATTGGCGGGCATTTTTTCTCCATTGCCACCATTGCCAACGTTCTTGATCTAGATGGAGAACACCATACCAAAGTTTGGCCAACTCATTCGTAATACCATACAATGAGAAATAACGTTCCATTTGAGTTACCCAGCCAGTGGGATCTGAGCCATCAAATTTGGTCACATCCACATGTGGAAGGTGTAGGTCACACTGAAAGTGATGGGGCTGAAAATTCTGGGAATGAGAGAAAGTTTCACCTTCATGTTGCAAAGGTGGGTTAGAGGAGGGAAGATCTGCAATAATATGAAACTTGGTGCAGATAATCATAGTGAAGGAGGAAAGTTGGGTATTGAATGATTCAATATGGGTAGCAAGGTCCTATTTAATGTCCTCCATTTTGGCGTCGATGGAGGAATGCATGTTTTTATTGATGGTGGCAACATTGGCACTGATTTTTCTCACTTCTTGTTGGGTCTCTGTGAAATTAGAGTACAAGGAATTGAAGTGAGCTTCCAAGTCTTGGCTACGGGTGTGGGTCATGATGAAGAGGAAAAATGACAAGGGACATGTGGGACCACACAGAAAATGGGTTATGGGTGAAGTGTATCACAATGATCAGGGAAATGAGGGGAATCCAATAGGGTAAGGCCCAAATAAGGGTGTTGGAAGGGGGTCGGTTCCATGAGAAAAAAAATTGTTGAACAATGATAGGTATGGTTGCGATAAGGGAAAAGAGAGGAATCCAACGGGATAGGTCTAAAATAATGGTCTCAATAGGATCCAGATGTTTTTTGTTTTTTACTCCTACAGAATTATACTCCGATCTGAAGAATACTGCAGTGACAAAATGCCCAAATTCTTAACAGGAAGAAATGTGTAGTAATTTTGCAACCCAAATGAAGGACACATAGTTGTACAACAATAGATCTTATATGTTTTGTTTTTTTTTTTGTCCCAAGGGTCAGAGTGTTAAAGGGTTCTATAGAAAAGGGTTTGCCCTGTGTTATAGCTCTCTGATATATGTGCAGGGTCCAACAGTAGTATTCAGACCAATATCTCAGGTCACCAACTATGGAGGCTAGACCATGCCGTTAGTCGTACTACCCGACTACCCATGTACTAGAGAGTATCTTCCTGAGTGTTGTTCTCAGTGGAACTATAGCAATCAAGAGGCCAATCATTTATCTATGGAGGTATTCATGAGATCTAGGCCAATCTGTATACATGCATTGTCTGATGCGCTACCACTCGAAGGGGTGCCAACATGGGTTAAAAGGGTGGCCAACAGATGTGTGCTTAAGTACCACTTGTATTTCCTGCATGTATGAATCCCCAACCACAGTTTTATGCGCATAACGACATATCTTTGTAGCTTTAAGACACTGGAATATGTCTCTACCCTGAAAAAAAATTTAACCCACAATTTTCTGCTGGGGAAGGTTCTCTGATACCACTTGTAGTATTCCAGATATCAAATAGTATGCATAACATAAATAATTAACTAGAAATGGCAAGGAAACAATGATATAACCAAAACAATGCCACACTAATACCAGAATAACACCAGAAAGAGCACTTTGATTGCTGCGAGCAATGTTCACTTGCCTCTTCGAGGGGGAAACCTCCAGTAGAGAAAAGCTCTATTACAATAATATCCAAGACAAAACTTCTCATACCCTCTACTCTTATTTATACTAAATATGTCTATCCAAAAGAACAATCTAGAGGAAGATCCTTCTAGAAGCAGAAGCTTCTATTAGGTCTTCTTACATTTGACTTATTTTTCCTTATTTCTAAGCCTTATTAATATTGGCCTTTATTACATGGAAATATATTATTCTACCTACGTGAGGGGTTAGGTCCCTAAAAACGCCAAAGGGATCTAACCCTCAGGGAGATGAGGAGATTACTGAGCAAGAGCAGGTTGTTGCGGGAGATGTGGTAGGTATGATGAGATCCTTCCAAAGGATTTTAGAGGTGTTAATCAACCATCTTGATCAAGATGAGGGCAGAGCGTATGTGCTCAATGAGGTTTCATATTGTGCTCTAGCTAGTAGTTGTAGCATATATAGAGAACTCGAGAAGCTGAAGTTTCCCAAGTTCTACGGTGCCACGGATGACTTAGCTACCAAGGCGTGGTTGGAGAACATGGTGATGTGATTCACACTTCGTGATTAGACCTCCAACATGAAATTTTGCATGGCATTATTTTAGCTGAAGGAGAGTGCTCTACTTTGGTGGAAGACACTCCTACACCAACTAAACATGGTCATTGAAGACGTGTCATGCGAGTTGTTTGAGGAACGATTCAGGGAGAGTTATTTTTTCAAGGAATTCATTGAGAACTAGCTTAATGAGTTAAATGCCTTATGATAGCATGGTCGTACAGTGCATGAGTATGAGGCCAGGTTCATGGAGCTACATAGGTATGCTCCACATCTGAACACGGAGAATTTAAAGGTCAACAAGTTTGTGTTAATCCTTAACTTCAACATTTGTGCAAAGGTGAGGATCCTAATGCCTCAAATGTTGCATGATGCAATTCAGAATGCCCTCGTATCTGAGGAAGAAATGAACAATGGGGGTCAGGGCAAGACTCCTTCTAAACTGACTAGATAGATGACATCAAGAGTGTAGAAACATCAGACACTAGCTAGACAGACTTTTAGACAGTGAGATACGCCCATAGGACCTATATTCTCGACACCGCGACGACCGAATCCTCAATAGAGGACTCTTTACAAAGGAACACAACATCAATAGCAGCATCATCCATAGTAGCAGCATCAATTTAGAAATGTTCAGCAAAATAGACTAGGATCACATACTGCTAGGCTAGTAGCTTCTACTTGGGGGTACAGGAGCACTAGATTGAATATTGGATGTTATACATGTGGAGAGCCACATTACCAGTGAGACTATCCAATAGAGAAGGCCAAAGTCGTTGGATCATCAAGACCCACTACTTTTGGAGATTTGGGAAAGGCCCATAGGATTCACGCAGCGGTGAACAACCGCCAGGCCAAGCACCATTCCACTGTGCTCAAGATGTAAGGTACAATCACTGACCAAAATTTTAGTATTTTGATAGATCCAGGTGCTACAAAGATATTTATCTCTAGTGCCTCGCTAAAGATAATTAAGGTAAAGGAAGTCGAGAAGGACGAGTTCAGATATGTAGAAATGGCATAGGGTGCCAAACTGAAAGTTGGAGGCAAGGTTACGGACTATAGAATTAACTTGGGATATTTTGTAACGAAGGACAACCTATACGTCATTATCTTAGGATATTATGACATAGTGATAGGCATGGACTGGTTGGAATCACATGATGTAATACTTAACTGTAAGATGAAACAATTGAGTTTGACAGATGATTTGGGACAAAGTAGAGTAATTGTAGGAAGAAACCAGGGAGTTTCCTTGAGCTTTATTTCTTCCCTACAATTGCAGAAGAGCATGTGTAAAGGATGCAAGTTGTATGCAATCTTAGCACTAAATGAAAAGTGTGAGGCATAAGAATTAGAAAACCTTCCTATATTACAAGAGTTTTTAGACATCTTTCTTGAAGAGTTGTCAGGTTTATTTCCCAAAAGAGACTTGGATTTTACAATAGACTTGAAACCTAGAACTGAACCAATAGAAAAAACACCCTACCAAATGTCAACACCAGAATTGCAGGAGTTGAAAATGAAATTGAAGGAGTGGTTGGACTTGGCACTTATACATATGAGGGTATCATCATGGGGTGCACCAGTGATTTTTTTTAGAAAGAAGAATGGATCGTGGAGACTTTTTATTGAATTGAGATCGGTATATGATCAATTACGGATTAAGAAGGAATATATCCCTAATACTGCATTTAAGACGAGATTCAGACACTATTAGTTTATTTTTTTACCGTTCGGATTAACAAACGCCCCGGGGGTATTCATGAGTTTAATGAATGGAGTGTTCCATGAATACCTAGACAATTTTTTTCAAGTATTTATCGATGACATAATGATATATTCTCGGATGATAGAAGAGCATGACGAACACTTGAGATTGGTTCCACAGTGTCCAAGAGAAAACAAATTGTAAAGGAAGCTATCAAAATGTTATTTTTACCAATCAAAGATTCATTACTTGTGACATATCATATCTGGTGAAGGTATCTCCATGGATCCAATGAAAGTTGAGGCCACTATGGAATGGATAGCACTAACAAACATATAAGAAGTACATAGATTTATGGGTTTAGCAGGATATTACCGACAGTTCATTGAAGGTTTTTCGAATATAGCAAATCCAATCACGAAATTGCAGAAGAAAAACAAGAAGTTTGTTTGGATTGAGAAATGTTTGGAAGAATTTAAAAATATTAAAGAGTTGTTGACAACAACACCAATATTGAAAGTCCCTGACATGGAAAAAGAATTCTTGGTATGCACAGATGCATCCAAGGAAGGTTTAGGCGGATTTTTGATGCAAGACGGTCGAGTGATCACTTACATTTCAAGGAAACTGAGAAAGCATGAAGAGAACTACACGACACATGAATTGGAGTTATTAGCAATTGTATATGTCTTACGAGTATGGAGACAATATCTAATTGGGAGAAAATTCAAATTAAAGACACATCACTATGGATTGCAGCATATATTTACACAGAGTGACTTGAACATGCGACAGAGGCATTGGTCAGAATTACTTAGCGAATATGAATTTCATGTTACTTATATTAAAGGAACAGTGAACAGAGCATCAGATGCATTGAGTCGGAGACCACACATATTCTTAGTAATAACTCCTAAGACGAATCTGTGAGAAACGATTCTAGCTCTACATATCGATGATGATTGGTACAAGAAAGTTAAGGATAATATTGGAGAAGATACCATGATGGTACCGAAGTTTGAAGGCTATTCATTGGACAACGATGAATTTTTTAGGTATAACGACAGAATTTACATATTTCCTAACGAAGAAATAAGAAGTTTTATCTTAAGTGAAGCTCATCGAATGGTGCACATGGCTCATCCATGAGTCATGAAGATGAAGGCAGACCTTAAGCCTTTATTCTTATAGAAAGGAATGAAATCATACATAGTAAGTTACATTGCAAGATGTCTAGAATGTCAGCAAGTGAAGGATGAACATAAACATCTAGCAGGATTGTTACAACCACACATTATTCCTGAATCGAAATGGGAGGTCATTTCGATGGATTTTATTATTGGATTTCCACTTATGGAAATGAGACATGATTTGAATTTTGTGGTAGTTGACACTTTGACGAAGAGTGCACACTTTATCCCAATGTGTATGATATATCAGGCAACAGAAATAGCCAGAGATTTCATTAGCGAGATTGTGAGATTACATGGTGTACCAATAAGGATCATATCTGATCGAGGATCGATGTTTATAGGACGGTTTTGGACCAGTTTCCAAGAGGCCTTGGGAATATAACTGAACTTTAGTACAACATATCACCCAAAGAAAGATAGAAAAACAGAAAGAACAAACCAGATTTGGAGGATATGTTGTGTATGTATGTAATGGACCAACATAAACATTGGGAAGACTTCTTTCCATTAGTATAATTTGCATACAACAACAATTACCATAGTACGATTAAGATGGCATTGTTTGAGTTTCTTTATGGGAAACCGTGTCGGAGGTCATTGAGTTGGAATCGACTGGAAGATAGGGTCCTGGTAGGACCAAAAGTAACCCAAGAAATGGAAGAACATATGAAATTGATAACATAGAGGATTAAGGAAGTGCAAGATCGACAGAAGAGTTATGTTGATGTGCATGGTGTTGACCACGGTTATGAAGTTGGAGACGGATTTTTCTTGCGAGTAAAACTGCACAAGAGTTCAATCAAGTTTGGAAAGGGGGATAAACTCTCTCCTAGGTTTGTGGGACCTTTCGAGGTTACGGAAAAGAATGGACCCATGGATTATCAACTAGACTTGCCTGATTCTTTGAGGCATATGCATGATTTATTTCATGTATATGTTTTATGACATTATGTTAGTGATCGTTCACATGTTGTTGACATGAGTTATTTGCAGGTGTCAGACGAGGGTGATCTCATGGTGGAGCCAATCCACATTTTGGACCATCACATTCAACAACTACGATGTCGTATAGTCGATCAGGTCAAGGTCCAGTGGGACAACTATATTCCACACTCAGATACCTGGGAGGACGCATATGAGATGTGTCAGCAGTTTCCTTACCTTTTTGATAGATCAGATATGTATATCTATGTCTGATACATTTTTTTACTTGCATTTTTATACTATACAAACTTCAAGACGAAGTTTAAAACAAGAGGTGGTGTATGTAACATCTTGTTCTACTGAGCACACTTTTATTGACTTATTATTTGAGGACACTTGTGTGCAAGTGATCTGGTTATGGTACAATGTGATTTCGTTTCGATTATGGATTATACATGATGATGATGATGATGTGTTATGACTTATTGTTATTTTGATGTATATGTATTGGTAGATGCTATTGACAAGTTTTCTTGAGTGTGTTGGAAACATGACACGTTATGGATGTTGATGGCATCAATGGAATTCCTTGGATGCCATATTGAGTCAGGGAGTGGATTGTATTTGTTTAAGTATTTAATTTTATGCACATGTGATATATGATTCATTTTAGTATGATTTATGTATATGGATTATTGACAGTGTTTTTATCACTAGATCCAGGTTTGATGATGATTTCTAATACAAATCACATGAGTAAATGGGTCATGCACAGAAACGATACATTTGAGGGAAAGGTGTGGAAACATCCTTGTCACAACCTACTAGCACTCTCGTCGTGGCATGAACTGTAGGTTAGTGATTACCTAGTTCGAGAAGCCCATGATGTTGTGAGGGAAGACTCAGACAGTCGATCATGAATATTTCTAAGGGGCGTGTAATAAGGTGGATTCCTTATTCCTTATAATCCTTTAGTCTCTCACAATGTTGACCGAGTGGAGTGTTGACTCCAAGGGTTGGACAAAATTCGAAAACTAGTCTAAGTCAAGTGGCACCCTTGGAGCACGGAGGTGCATCTTGAAGGGCACTTCACATAATTAAAACTTGAGTCAATAAATCTAGGTGGCCTAGAAAACATTGAAATGATTAGACCTTGTTGGAATACAATAATTAATTAAACAATAAATTATTAATTGTAAATCCCAACAAAAGTCTAATCCTAAGTCTAAATCTAAATTTAATTAAAGGACTAAATGAATTATGACATAAGTTAAAAGATTTGAGAATATAATCAAACTCTAGGAAAAAGGGGAATAAATTTTAAAGTTTGGATAAAATGCACATGTGTGCATGAAATTAATAAAAGGGATTTTTTAAATAGAAATAAATAATAACTTGAGAGAATAGGTGTACATAGAATAGAATCTTGAGTCAGCCTACCACCAATCTAACTAGAAGAAGACTCATAATCCAACTCTAACTAAGATCTAGTTAGGAGACACTCATTAAATGAGAATTTTGGGAACAAAGGGACAACTAAGAGCGAAAATAGGAACACATTGGGGAATGTGAGGGAAATTGGATTTTTAAATAAAATAAAAATGGTAATTACTTGTGCAACTTGGGGATAGTGTGACAAATGTGTGGGTGAATAATAATAATTAATTTAATATAAAAATTTAATTATTTGTGCATGAGAACATGTGTCAGTGAAGAAATTTCTATAAAACAAATGGTGTAGAAGGGAAATGGATCTCACTTATTCTTGGTAATGTTATTCTACTGAAATTTTGGACTATGTTTTACTTGTAAGAGTTGGGATACCAAGCTTGTAGAAAGAGTGGGAGCTCTTCCTTGTGAGGCAATCCTTGGAGCTATTGTTTGTTGGTTTCTTGTTTGTGGCCCTTTTGCAGTTCAGGGGGATAAGGGGGAGTAAGGGTACCCCTAGCATTGGTTGGGAGGTACCAGTAAAGTCTTGGGATTGGAAAGTGGGAACGAAAAGGATTGGCACAAGATTACATTGAAGACCATCATCAGATTTCGGTATATCTTGGTTATGGTATTGTGAATATCAATTGTTTAATTTTTTGTGTTAGAAATTTTACGATTTTTATATTATTTTTTAAACTAGGTAATCAATTTCTCAAAGGTATGAATGGTGGTCGAATTCACCAATGTAATGTTGTAAACTGACTATATATTATTTAAAATGAGATTAGATGGAGATTATGTATTGTTACTGTTATACGTTTTATTTCTTGTATATTTTCATCCTGTGAATGAATGCATTGACTTGATGATATATTATTGATGAATCATTCCTTTGAAAGTATATATCTCGCATGAAGTTAAATGGGATATGTTACATATTACCTCTCTATATAAAATTCTTTACGGATTAACAAATCGGAGAATGTTTAAAAGTAGTAAACATATGATATTATTTTGTTTTTTTTGTAATGATCTTAATATTGTAGTAAGGTCAACAATGAATCTACGTATGGCATTAAACCTTCGGGCTTATTGTAGTCGTGAATTTCTCAATCTACGATTAACAAACTAAATCGATAGTTTTCCTTCTCAAGAATTGGCAACCTTGTTCTAAGTCATCGAACCCTTTTCGCTTTCATTTGGGTTGTTAATAATTCTCTTATCTCTATCACTATTAAAAACTATTATTAATTACAGTGATATATTTCCCTGACCGTCTTTTAAGGAGAAATAAAATAATTGTGCCTTCCTTATAACGATGATTTTTAATGGTCTATTTTAATAGTTATGGAATCATGATGAAGCTTAGCTTGTACGCATAATCTTCTCTTGGTTTTACTCTCAGTTTATAACTGGTAAACCCATCATGGGACATTATATGTAAAACATTGTCATACTCATAAATCTTACACATATCACTTAGTTAATT
>JASDQU010735677.1:0-15906 GCA_032191745.1 Picea mariana
TTACAGGTCATCTCACCATTTTCGCTATAACGTTTTTTATATAATGATTCAGACCGTGAAATTGCTATGCCATTGAGAAAACATATCCAAGTATCTGTGGTAACAAATTCATCTTGTGGGTCATTGTACTTTTGGAGTTACACTCCGTAGCAAATAGGGCTTGTGGCTAGTCTTGAAACTAGTCAAAAACAGGTGTTCCGAGTAAAACCATCATATATTATTCATAATAGATCCAAATTAAGTGAAACAAAATGTGTTGGTTAGGGTACATGATTTAGTATTTTTTGTAATAGTTTTATATCAATTCAACAAATCTTACATGTGGGGCACGCTCTAAAAGGTCGCTCTCTAGAATAAGCCAGAATTCAGCAAGGTATGCCATTTTTTCTATAACTCCTTTTCTGAGAGGTTCCAAGTAGTGACACATGGAGGAATTGCATAAAACACACTAAATAAAATTGTGTATCAGTTTCAGATCTTTATACATTATAGGTACAAATTTATGATTACTTCAAATTAGGGTTGTTGACTAATCCAAAACTAAGCATGCTAGTTTCTTGTTGTTGAAGTTGAGGAAGGTTTGTAGGAATGTGATCATATACACTAGGTTTGTTACAGAGCTACAAATCAGATTTGGATGATGAAATTTATGAGGGATTTTGGTTGAGGTACATGTTGAGTACATGGTTGAGACAAGTAGTTGATGAGTTGGCACATACATGAGGTGTATAGTTGATGATGTTGGTACATATTGATGAGTCATAGTTGATGATTAGTTGACACATGATTGGTACATGGTTGGATGCACTTGTTTATGGTACAGGTTGATTACAGGTTATTTGGTAGAGGTTGGTGCATGGTTGATGCACTTGTTTATGGTACAGGTTGATTACAGGTTGAGATACAGGTTGATGCATGGCTGATGCATGGTTCAAATTTATTGGTACAGGTTTACAGTGGTATATATCATAGTGATAGGTTGACAATGGTTCCATCATTCTACTTCTACTTCAGGGTGGCATAACGAGGCAAGGACAAGTGGTTGTAGCCACCTTCCAGTTGTAGTCGGAGAACATAGGGGGTTGTAGCCTCCTTCTGGTTGTAACCAGAGAATTGGGGAGTTCGAGCTTCCCTCAGGTTGTAGCCTAAGAAACTAAGGGGTTGGAGCCTCCTTCCAGTTGTAGTTGGAAAACAAAGGAATTTGATGCTTCCATTGAATGTAATTATTCAAAACATATAAGAAAAAAAATTATGTGGTTTTCTCTCGATTTGGGTTTCCACGTAAAACACTGGTGTACTGTGTATGTGTATGTGTATGTTTGTTCATTTTTCCATTGCTTATTTACTCTGCAGTTATTGGATGATAATGCTTCATTGATATAAGACTTGGATTATATGGTTAAAAATGATTAAATTGCTATATTACTGATTCACCCCCCCCTCTCAGTAATCCAACAATACTCACTAAATCGAGAACAAAATTAGAGACTAACATTGAATCCTTCTGGGGGTGAAGTTTTAATGACAAAATTTCAAGATCTACAGAACAATTCCTTTACCTTGCTTCTGATTCACTGATTTCCCTGCTCTGTCATCCTTTTATTTACAACACAACTATATAAAAACAACTCCATTGGGTATATGGAGTCTTTATTTGAGATCAAAAATAAAAACCACAAAACTGCAAGTAGTCTTTCCATTGGGCTATGGAGTCCTTAATCTTGCATACTGAAAACAAATTTCTCAGATGCAAGATTATTCAACCATTCTACTCTACTTTCCTGCTGAAATCATGTTGATCATGTGTAGGCGAATTTCCAATGCAACCATGAATTGATTTCACTTCCAAGAGGGTCTTCTTCCTTGCAGGTAAATAGAAAAATGTAGAAAAACTGATATTTTTGTAGCAAAAAATGAATGGGCAGCCCATACTTACAGCTGCAATTTTCTTTAATTCCACAAATTGCAAAATTTTAAACCTATGTAAACACAAACTCCATGTAGAGAGCCACATGATCTTTCCAATGGTACTGCATCTCTTGCTGATACAATAAGCCATATTGTTGCTCTATGATTTCTGCATAACTCATTTGAAGATCATTGCTTTTATCAAAAGTATTTGGAGCCTTCTCATATGCTTCTTGGATAACATTGTTCAAAACAAAATTATCATCATGAGAATCAAGAGGTTGATCCTCATATTCCACACTACCTTCAGATGCATAACTATCATACATCGTCTTTGAGTCTTCATGGATGATGGATTGAATGCCTTCATGAATTTGCTGGTTAGAATTTGTCATATCATCAACATCTGGATCTAGGACTTCAAGTTCATCATCATACTCATCAAATAAAGCCTGATTTGAAAAAATTTCTAAACTCTGAAAACCAAGGACCTCTACTTCACGATCATATTGAAAAAATGATCGTATATATGTTTTTGGATCATCATAAGAATTTTTACCATAAGACGCATATAAAACAACATCTAATACATTTGCAACTGTTGGTTTTTCTTTATCATCTACAATATGATCTTCAACAAGAATTTGTTCAATCAACAACTGATCTTCAAACAAATTAGGAACAACATTTGTATAATAGTCACTACTATTACAAACATTCAGATTGATACCAAATACATCTAAAGTATCATTGTTGTGAATTTCAAGATCAGAATGATGAAAATATTCTTATTGTAGGAAAGATTTAGAAGAAGATATGACTAATAATGAATCTTCTTCCTCTTCCTTGAGGTAATCATCCTCTTCATATGTACTACTAGAGGAATCAATTTCTTGAGAATAATATCCCGATTTACATTGCTCACAACAATATACCAGAAGAAGCTCAGCTGGAAAATACCTTTTACATGGTTCATTGAACGCAGCATGAAATTCTCTTAAAGAAGAAATGTTGGAAGCAGGAAGAGATCTGTACCAGACACATGCATCACCCTCCAAAGAGTACATAAACATTTCCATCAATGCATCTTCATGATGAATATCAAGTTGTTCCATGTATTGATTAAAATTAATCAAATGTTGTGTAGGATGATCGTGATCATCTCCTCTAAACCTTATAATTTAGTCTCCCCATTCATGCATAGTAGGCACAACATTTGGGAAACCAAGAATACCAAGGAAATCAAATGGAGCAAACCTACGAGCCAAAATTGTTTCCATAGCCTTTGACATCTTGGATCAGTGGAGTTGTCAATGGATTCTTCCTTCATGGAGTTGTCAAGTGAATGATATAGTCAAAAAAAGTATCTATCTCATGTTCATCATCAAGAGCTAGAATTGATCGTTGTCGTTCTCCCAGGGTTAAATACTTTGTGTCTCCATCCTCGGCAACGTCACCAAAAGATGTTAGTCCCTAAAGTTGCACTTGATTGTGAGAGGGCAAGCTAACGCATCATAAAATTATTTCAAAAGTATTTTGAGGGTTTTTATGGTTTGGTTTTTGAATAAGGTGGTTGAAAACTGGCTCAAAGGTTTTTTAAATAAAAAAGCAGGACAGAAGCTGATCACAGTGAAATAATACACTGAGGAATTCTACCGATTGAACATCGGGGCAGGTCATCAGGAGAGCGATGATGAGAAGGTAGCCAGATATATGAATGGAATGAGATGTGATATCCAGGATGAGATGAGCATGGTAACCATCAGAACAATGGAAGATGCTTATCAAATGGCTCTGAAAGATGAGGAGAAGATAAGCCAAAAGCAGAGTCAGAGGGGCCGAGGCAAAAGTCAGCCCAGAGGCAAGTCGGTTTCCCAGGATAAATTCCAGAAGCCCAAGGAGGATTGGAAGTTTGGGTCTGAGCCTAAATATAAACGGACAGAGAGAGGTGGAACCTCACAGCGAGGGCAGCAATATGTTGAACATAGAGGACAACATAATGAGCAGAGAGGAGATTATGCTGATAACAACACTTTTCCTCGTACTAGAGGTAGGGGAAGAGGAAGAGGTGGAGTAATTACATGCTTCACATGTGGAAAGAATGGGCACAAGTCTCATGAGTGTCCAAAGAAAAAGAAGGACATTGGAGAAGCTCACATCACCAAGGCGTAGAGGCGGGATGTTGAGGCAGAAGATGTTGAAGGCGGAAGATCACTCATGATGCGAAAAGTCCTTTTGACACCTGAGAAGGAGGTGGAGAGTTTAGTCCAAAGGACCAGACTTTTCCGAGCTGCTTGCAAGACCAAGGACAGGGTATGCAAGGTCATTGTAGACAGTGGTAGCACGGATAATCTTGTTTCAACTGAGATGGTAGAGAAGTTGGAGCTGGAGACGACTGATCATCCAAGCCCATACAGAGTTTCGTTGCTAAAGAAAGGACAACAGGTAAATGTCACTAAACAATGCTTAGTTGAATTCAAGATAGGAGGATATAATGATAAGATCTTGTGTGATGTCATTCTTATGGATGTTTGTCATCTATTGCTGGGTAGACCATGGAAATATGACAGAAATGTGATTCATGATGGGCGAATGAACACATACACCCTGGAAAAGAATGGGAGGACACACATGTTGCTTCCAATCAAGGATAAGGAGGTGAAACCGGAGGTAAGAAACACAGTACTTCTCATGAGTGGGAAGGAACTTCTTACAGAGGTTAAGAAGAAGGAGGATCCACAATTCTTTGTGGTCAAGAAACTGAGGATTGTTCTGACTAGCACAAGAGTGGATGATTTACCAAAAGAAGTTCAGGAACTGCTGGAAGAGTTCGCTGACATCATAGTGGACAAATTACCTTGTTCGTTGCCACCGATCAGGACTGTGAGTCATCATATTGATCTCATACTAGGAGCCAGTTTTCCAAACAAAGCCGCGTACAGATTGACGCCGCAGGAGAATGAAGAAGTTAAGAGACAAGTCCAAGATTCGTGTGTTGTTCCAACAGTACTTAGTCCAAAGAAAGAGGGAGGATGGAGGATGTGTACTGACTCAAGGGCGATCAATAAGATAACCATCAGGTACAGATTTCCATTTCCGAGGATGGATGATCTGATGAATTTCTTAAATGGAGAAAAATAATTTTCAAATATTGATTTAAAAAGCGCTTATCATCAGATTCGCATGAGAGAAGGTGATGAATGGAAGACAGCATTCAAAACAAATGAGGGTTTGTATGAATGGCTTGTTATGCTATTTGGCTTAACAAATGAACCAAGTAACTTCATGAGATTGATGAACGAAGTCCTGAGGGAGCTCATCAAGAAATTTGTCATTGTGTATTTGGATGACATACTGGTTTATAGTAGAACAGTGGCAGAGAATCTGAATCATTTGGCTACAGTGATGCAGAAACTACAGCAGGAGAAGCTGTTGATAAACATGAAGAAGTCCTCATTCATGAAGACATAGCTCATTTACTTGGGGTTTTTTATTTCTGCAAATGAGTTGAGGATGGATCCAGATAAGGTGGAGGTAATCAAGAATTGGTCATCACTGAAGAATATATTTGAGGTGAGAAGTTTTCACGGATTGGCTAGTTTCTACCGAAAGTTCATCAGGAATTTTAGTGGAATTAGTGCAGCGATGATGGATACAGTGAAGAAAAGACATAAGTCTTTTCACTGGACTGAAGAGGCTGAGAAGAGATTCAAATTGTTGAAGAGGAAGATTACGGAACAACCAGTTTTGGTGTTGCCAGATTTCCAGAAGACATTTCAGATGAAATGCGATGCAAGCGGATTTGCAATCGGGGTAGTCTTAAGTCAAGAAGATAGGCCTATCGCATACTTCAGTGAGAAGCTAAATGAGGCGAAATTGAAATACTCCACATATGATAAGGAGTTTTATGCTATCATACAGGCATTAAATAAATGGAGGCATTACTTGATCCCGAAGGAGTTTGTATTGTACAATGACAATCATGCATTGCAGTTTGTGACTCAACAAGAGAAGTTGAATCAGAAACATGCCAAATGGGTTGAGTATATGCATAATTTCACATTTGTGATTAAACATATTTCTGGTACTGCTAACAAAGTTGTTGATGCTTTGAGTAGGAAGTGTTTACGGTTGCAGGAGTTCAGATTCAAAACGTTGGGTTTTGGTGATCTCAGAAATATGTACGCTGATGACCAGGATTTTGGAGAGGCGTATGAAGCAGCTAAGAATCCATTTCTCAGATATAGGAGCTAATGGATAGAGTATATGATCCAGGAAGGATTGTTGTTCAGGGGAAATCAACTGTGTATTCTGAAATGCTCCATGAGGGAGAATCTGCTGAAGGAGAAACACAGTGGAGGATTGGCAGGACACTTTGGTCATGACAAGATGTTCGCAAAGTTGAACAAGTCATATTTTTGGTTGGGAATGCGAGTGGATGTCAAGAGGTTCGTAGACATATGCAGAATTTTCCATCATTCGAAGGGAAGGAAACAGAATGCAGGTTTTTATCAACCATTACCCATACGAGAGAGGCCGTGGGATGCGATTAGCATGGATTTTGTATTGGGGTTGCCAAGAACACAAAGAGGTGTTGATTCAATCTTTGTGGTAGTGGATAGATTTTCCAATATGGCACACTTCATTCCATGTCAGAAAACCAATGATGCAACTCACATTGCTAACCTGTTTTTCAAGGAGGTCATTCAACTTCATGGTTTGCCGAGAAGCATAGTTTCGGATCGAGATACAAAATTTATAGGGAATTTTTGGAGGACCTTATGGAAGAAGCTGGGAACTAACTTGGCATTTAGTTCATCTTATCATCCTCAGACATATGGACAGACAGAAGTGGTCAACAAAAGTCTGGGAGACTTGCTGAGAAGCTTGGTGACAGAGCACCACAGCTAGTGGGACAACATATTACCGCAAGCAGAGTTTGCGTATAACAATTCAGTCAGTAGGATCACAGGGCAAATTCCATTTCAGGTTTTCTATGGTATGCAGCCGAGAGGAATTTTTGAACTGAGGAATTCAGAACAGACTGCGACTAGGAGCACTAGTGCAGAAGAATTGACAGAGGCAATGAAAGAACTTCACAGCCAGGTGAAGCAACGACTGCTGGATTCAAGTCACGAATATAAGCGCAGAGCCAATCAGTGGAAGATACAACTTCAGTTTGATGTTGGTGATTTGGTTCTGGCACATTTGAGAAAGGAAAGGTTCCCGAGGGGAACATGTAATAAGCTGAAAATGAAGAAAATTGGGCCACGTAGGGTCTTGAAGAAATTTGGGGCGAATGCATATGAGATTGAATTACCCGATGGGATCGGATATCTCCGATATTCAATATCTCGGATTTGTACCCATATAGAGCTGGGGAAGCAGAAGAATAAAATGAGTAGCCAGTGATTCAGTGGCAAAAGCAGATGCCAGTTGCAGAAAATCCGCAAATGGAGTGCGTACTGAACAAGAGAATTGGCAAAAGGACCAGGTGAAAGCAGTACTTTGAGTATCTGGTCAAATGGAAGAACCATCTAGTGGAAGATGCTAGCTGGGAGACTAAAACAGAGATACAGAAGCATGGACAGACCATGCAGGAGCTCATGGACAGGAGCCCATGAAAATTTTCAAGTAGGGGAGTATGATGTAGGAGCATCTCCCACATCAAGCGAGCCAGCACGGAAGCGGAGGATAGCTGGACAAGCTAGCACAAATTTTGAAGAATCACCTAGGAAGTTGTGGTGCAAATATTAAATGAGCCATTAAGATGAAGGTGCACTTGTATAATGTAATGGACCTTGAGCGGATTGCTCTCGTCCTTAGTAGGTAGAAGGCATTTAAGATAGTTAATGTAAAGTAGGTAGAATTGAATGTGTAGATTAGACAGTTGTAGAGCACAAGAGGGAAACGGGATATAGACACCCTCATTGTGTATTGTATGTTAGTTAGAAGCAATTGAAGCAGAAAGCACAAGAGCATGCAGAGAGCTGTGTAAGAACACCCATGTACAGATATTTGAATTAATTGAAGGAAGCTTTGATTCAATTTCATGGTTTTGTGTCTGTTCTCTGTGTATTGATGCTGAATGATATGATCATGAATGTTTTTCTTCCTGTTATACATTTGATTCATATGTTGTGTATATGATTTCATGTTTGAATTGAAGTTTGAGAGGAAGTAGGAATGAGTTTCAATTGTTTCTCTACTTGAGCCAGAGGATTCCTACAAGGAGTGCAGTTGAAGTGTACACAAGGAGTGCATTGACAAAGGGTTCAGATAGGGTTTCTTTTGTTCTCATTCATCTTAGGAGTGCAGTTGGTCACAGGAGCCATGTAAGGAGTGTGCAAGCTAGGCAAAGTTTCAGGGTTGTGGACCTGAGAGAAGAGTTTTAAGAGATTGCTGCTGCAGGTGTGCACAGGGTCAAAGGAACTTCAGCACTTGAAGTGTTTGAAGGTTGCCACAAGGTGTGCGAGAAAGATCTCTTTCTAAGAAGATGCAGAGTCACAAGAAAGCTCGGGAGGGATAAGGCCTTCGAATTTGTTGAAGGACAGCGCAGAGGAGTTGTGCCTTCAAGATTTGAGAAGCCATCGTAAGTTTGCGCTGCAAGTGGACGAGTTCCACAAAGGAACACTTGGTCATTTCGCATATTTCACTAGGAGAAACGAATGGTCAGAATTATCCAAGGAGAATTCACGAATCTCCGTGAGTCATTAGATCTTGCGGAGGTGCAAGGGAGATACTGCAGGTATTCCCAAGAGGTTGAAAGCTCAAGAGGGTAGGGTTGTTGATACGAGTTACAAGGGCCATTGGATCTGTACGTATATCGTGTATCAGGGTTTCGTGGATCGAAACTCTGAAATATTGCAATGGGAATCACGATATTGTGATACGCGATATCCCAACGGGTACGAGAACGGTGTGGGAGCCACAAGGATCAATCAGTGGACAAGTGGCATAATATATATATCGGGGTTTCGTAGCGAGAAGTCTCGAAACATTGACATTAGGATTCGCAATCCCACGAAGTCGCAAATCCTGATAGAGGTGACAGGACATTGAAAGGTCAACCTCGTGCATGCATCGGAGTTTCGGCGTATCAGGACTCGGGAGTTGGAGAACCGAGTTGCTCAACATCGTGAGTGTTGAAATCGCGATAGGAGAAGTTCTGATAGGGTAAAGGGAAGGGTCAGTGTTGACTCGTATCGATGTTCGAGGATTCGAGAGTACAGCGCTTGACCACTGACCTTGTGAAGTCGCGAAAGGGAGATCCGGTGAAGGTTTGCTATGGATGCAGATTTCCCCGATAGGGAAATAGAAGGACATTAGAGTTCTTCAGGCCGTGAAGGAAGGAAAGATCCTGTGAGCGGGAGTGCTTGTGAGCACGGCTGCACCAAACTGAGGGTCAGGTCGCAAGCCGTGGATCTTGGTGCGACGTTGGTCAACCTCACACACCATTACTAAACCTATGATGTAATGTGAGCAGCATCATATTTTGATGAAGAATAATAAGAAGCAAAAGATCTTTGTGGATGTATCCCAGGGAGGGTGAACCATAGTAAAAACCTTTGTTAATGTGTGGAATGTGTTCTTTATGTTTTTCAATGCTTATTATGTTGAATGAATAAATGAATGTATGAATCCGTTAAGGTTATTTTACAGCACACACTAGATTAGACATGTTAATTGTGTAGAATGAATGTTAAGGATTGAATAAATGTTAGATATGAATGATGGTATGGTAGAATGCATGTTGAAGTAGAAGAAGGAAAGTGTGTCTAGAATTCCCATGAGTTCCATCCCTTCCATGATTGCAGACACTTGGGTCATGCAATCACCCATAAGCCATATCGGGTGAGACTGCACTATGCACTCTGTGCGTAGTGTTTCCTTCTGGTTTACCATAGGGGCCAATGATTTCTATGGTTTTGTTGGATAACTAACATAGAACCCGGGTCAGCCCATACATCCAACACACCTATTATATTTTCTATGGTGAATTGTCTCGCTTCCATAAGTCATTGTTTGGTTTCTTTGGCCACTTGGGTGAGAAAAACAATCGTTTGTGTGGCTAGGTTCAAACTACACAACAATCAATATGTTAGACTTAAACCATACATATAACACACCATTTCCAAATAGATAAACAAAAGTAAATAAATTAGACAAAGACCATGGGAATGAGAATAACAATATCAAATGCAAGAAAAGGTGAATATATACTAATGGTAATACCATGTGATTACACTGTAGAATATTGGAAGATGTTGGTGAGATCTCCTCGTCTCCTCCTTGGTAAGGTCCTTTGTTGTTCCTTGGTGCATTTTCTCTCTCTCTTTGAACCAAGAAGTGTGCAAGAGCTCTCCAAAGGGAAGAGATCAATGCATGAGATTTAAATTATGGTTTCACCGAATGAGAACTTAAGATATATAATTATTAAGGATCATTCAAGCAACATAACAATGAAAGCAATTCTATATATCAAATTAATGTCTGGGGCTTCTATTTATATTCCTTCTTCAAGCTTCATAATAGCTAGCTTCAAGTGTGTTTTATAACCCTAAATTGCACCATATATGCAAACATGGCATTTGGCCCTCTTACTTACTATTTTTGCCAAGCCATCACTGAGCAACTCTTCTTAAAAACCATATTTTTGAATATGTACCTACCCTGGACCACTACTGCCCATGTACACATCCTTTCTACACCACTACAGCTCGCGTACATATGCTAGCTACACCATTACAGCCCACATATACCCACAAATGTTGCAAAAATTAAAAAGTTTCAAGGAATTCATTGAGAATACGGGCTATTGGGTAGTTTTCCAACTATCCCACTGCCTATAGCCTGTCACCCAACCAAATAACCATCCTTCTATCATATAAAAGGAGGTGTTGGGGTCTCATTCCCAAGGTAAGCATAAGAACAATGAAACTCTGCTCGTTTCACATCCCCTCCTTGCCCCAAGAATTTGCAGCCACCTTGTGAGTTTTGAGCTAGAATTGTCCATTCTTTCCTTTTTCCTCCATTATAAGCCTATGCCATTTCCCAAGTGAGAAGTATGAGAGGAGAAATATACATGGAAGCACAGTTGGAGCTTGGTGAAGAGGATCCCAAACCAGGTTTGAGGAGCAGTCGTCGATCTCATTGTAAGTAAACTTTGTGATATTAATAAAAGAAATACTTTTTATGTCCCACAATATGATGTGTTCAATCTTTATGTTTGATTTATTTTTTATACTGACATCTAACCCACTAATTCATATATGAGATACATGATCATAGTTTCTTGTTTATATTTTTTTGAATGCAGGTCATCCTTGGGAGGAGACTTGTAGTCAAGGAGCGATTGAACGCGAAAGGATCGACACCGGACACGGAGCTTAAGGTAGAGTTACCAGATCTTTTTATTTTGTATTTCTTGTATGAATGTGGGGTATATTTGGGGTAGTCTAAAGAGTAGGAGAATTTTAGACGGTGAGATCTACCTACATGTTGAACCCTAGTGTATTCCATAGGGGGGTTTTTCGGCTATAGCAGAACTGGCGACCACATTGGGGAAACTTCTAGGGTTTTAGGGGATAGTTTATGGGTGTTTTAATTGGTTTGATTACCTTTTTTGAGTTTCTATAAGTTGTTGAGTCTTTAAGGGATTTTTTTCTTCCATACCAATACTCCCTGCCTTGTGAGCCTGACTATTAGTTTTCTTTTTTGAAAAGTTACATAGGTGTACGCAACCTATAGTGGATATGCACGTGTACATACACACCCTACCTTTAGACAGCCCGCGTACATACACAGGCTGCTTAAGTGTCAGTAGCGTGCCTGTGTCAAGAATCTTTTTCCTCAAGAAGGGGATGTCAACCTCTTCCCTGATTGAAGTATAGATTCTCAGGGGTTGCTTGATTTAGTACTGGTCTCTATAGTTACAGTCTTTAGCCTAGGTTTGACATCAGTTTGATCATTTCTTTTAAGAAAAATATTACTTGTGTTTTCTTTGAAAGGGTATGAGACGAGTTTGTGAGTCTTGTCTGATCAACCTGTTTAGTATCGTCAATGACTCCCTGTGATCCGCAGTAGACTAGAAGTCATTCTTTGGTCATGTCTTGTCTTCATGTTTTCCCTTTTACTTGCTTTAGAAGAAAAGAAAAAGAAGTTATTTCAATTTTCTTATTTTGAAGCATAAAAACAAAAATAAAAGATTTCATTTCTTTGTTTGGTTAAGTAGTTAGGTTAGTTGTCTTTACTTATCAAGAGAAAGAGTACTTTTCTTTAAGTTCTTTATTGAATGATCAGAACTTTAAGTAGCTCGTAGTTGAGTGAAAGTTAGTTTTGGGTTTTTCTTTTAAAAGATCTTAAAAAAAGTAGTTACAAAAAGTTGGTTAAAGGGTTTAATTTTTCAAATCTTTATTTGTCAAAAGAAGTAATTTTTCTTTCGGTTTCATTTACAGTTCTTCTCTTTCGTCTCTTAAAATACACCACTAGTTTCATTTCCATTTCCTTGACTTAATACAAGCCACTTAAAATTAATGCTTAATTAAAATTAATTAGACTTTATGTTTGTAGGGTCCATCAACTAGTCTAGGCTAGAGCCTTGATTTAGGTTGGAGAGGAAACTTTTCAAGGCTATTAAACAAACATACGAGTCTGTCCTAGGGAGTGTGAAAATTCCATTAAATGTGAAATTCATCCGAGACCCCCCTCTAACGTAGAGGATAAACACAAGGTCGCATGCGGAAAGGTAGCGGAGATAACCCCTCCAAAGCCAGACCAAGCATAGTGGGGAACGCATATAGAGGACTTGTCTTGAGATTATGTTGATCGCATTTGCCATGGAGCTTCTGATACCCTTGATAGGTTTTAGGCTTGATACCATGCCCATTGTGGTCCACCCGACTGTTGATTGTACCGTCCTGGTGATTGTTCACGAGCTGAAAACCTAGTTGCCTTTATTTTAGGGACTTACACATGTGATTGCGGGGGTATACCGTGGTACCTAGGGCAGACATCGAGCCATGATTTGCAGAGTATACCTGGAGGGTTCTTACGTGTTTGAGTTGCACTTGCACCAGTAATTTTCTCTAGTGTTGGTTGGTGTAACTGTTCTTCCAACTAGTTAGTGGTTTTGCTTGATTTATCTCGTAGGAACTTTCTAGTGTGTGCTTGGTCTTCAACATTTAAAAATCCTTACTGTGTCGTTGATATTCTCACACAGTGCAAGATCGAGAGCCCCACTAGTCATGAAGGCTTTTGGTCCTACCACCAGTTAATTTGGAGCCACGATTGCCACTATTACGGTGAAGACTTGACTAGCAAGGGTCAGTTGAGGCGATTGGGTCACAGGAAACTGTTACCAAGACATCTCCGAGAGGAGAACACTCATATCCGGAGGAACCACCTATTTATGACCTTGGAGTGGAATCTCTCAGTCTATATAACCCTCCAACCACTAACTTGTCGACACCCATCGTGGTACAAGTTGTGCCCCCAAGGGTAACGTATCACGAGCATCAGATAGTCCTTCAAGAAGCGATGGAAGCAAATGTTTCTACTTCGTCATGGATTCCTCACACTCCCTCTATGACTGCCACAATTGGGGCCATTCTGCCTCCTAAATCACCTTCACAGGTCCAAACCACTATGGTCTCGACCGCCTCTACTTCGGGCAGTAGTCTAATTCCAACTATGGCGATGATCACTGCACCATTCACACAAACTATGACGGGTCCTCCATTTTCATACGAGATGCCCAACTTTGATACGAACTCGGTCCTCACCTACTCCACCGTATAGACCATGGGTCTGGGGGCAGGGAGCTCAAACACTCCTCTGCAAGGGTCCATCGGGAGCACCTCAACCCCCTATAACACTTTCCCTTATGGCAGAGATCACATACCTCCTTCGACCCCCTCGCTCGGCGACGCTTCTCAATAGCCCATCTGGCTGAACATGAATTACAACTTGTTCGGAGCAGGTAGTCAAGGACCATCTTCCAGCACCACGCTGGTGGATTCTTTGTCGTTCTCTATTTACGACGCATTTGGTAACAATGCATTCTCGTCAGTTGTCATCTCGGTCGGGGGAAACCC
The DNA here is from genome assembly GCA_032191745.1 of Picea mariana. NCBI lineage: Eukaryota > Viridiplantae > Streptophyta > Pinopsida > Pinales > Pinaceae > Picea > Picea mariana. Next base: position 14,004 of record JASDQU010735677.1, read on the forward strand.
TGGTTTTGGATCACAAAATCCTGCACAGGGGGAAAACACCTCTCAAGGACCCTGGAATCCATGGTAGGGATCAATCCCCTCATCAGGGATGTTGATCGGGGGTAACTCCTTCCATGGTGAATGCAACCCTGGGCAAGGCTCAACACCTATTCCCGTTGGATCAGCAAGGGGAAACCCTTTCCAAAAACTTCGGAACACAATGTCGGGAGAAATCCATTCCCAGCCCTTAACGTCCTACTATGGGAGTCAGTCGATGATGTCTCAACAAGCACAGTATCTGAATGCTGGCCATGGCCATGGATTTTACCAAAACCCTGGTCAGCAGCCTAACTTTTCCTGGCAACCTAGTGCCAGCCAAATTCTAGGCTCCTTCCCTCATGTACATACTCAACAACCCAAGATAACTTTTCTAGCAACGTTGCATTTGCCAAACTTCTCAAGATTGTTAAACAACCCAATCTGTAACGATCCACATTGGACTCCCATGTCAACCAAGTTTCCCTCGAACATTCCAAAGTTTGAAGGTAAGCCTAACGAATATCCAGGCGATCGTCTGACCACCTTTCACCTATGGTGCTCGTCCAACTCATTGAGAGACAAATCCATACAGTTTCGTCTGTTTCAACGCATTGTTATTGGGAGTGCCATGAAATGGTACATCGCGCTCGATTGCTCAAGATACTCTTCTTATGGTGAATTGGCAATGGTTTTTCTAAACCATTTTCAATTACCTGTGAGATATGATGCCGACACAGAATTGCTAGCCAACTTTGAGAAAACATAGACTAACCATATCTCAGATCACATCCGAGAATGGCAATGTCGGAAGAGTTTGATAAAAGCACTAGTTCCACCAGCACTCCTACTGGAGTAGTTCCTTAAGTCTTTGGTACCCCAGTTATCCAAGGATGTTGCAACTTCGGGGGTCTTTTCGGAGGAAGAGGGGATAATGAGAGGTCAACATCTAGAACTGATATACTCTTTGTCTAGTTTACTTTATGAAGTTTTTCCAGATGCATTTTACAAGACTAGACATAAGTCTAGACCACACACTGATGGCATCGTTGGTTCAGCACAAGCAAATCCCATTGATCAGTTGTCAAATCAATTGAAACAATTGTCGATACAACAGACAATGGCCAACCCAACCACTGGTTTGACTGCTCCCCCTACTCAAACATTAGATGTACACAGTGTTCAATCAATGAACCCAAAGACCAACCAACAGCCTAACGGAAAGAAGAAACAACGAAAGAAGGGTAAGGGGGATAAGAAACCCACCAACAACGTTGGCGGGGGAAACACAGAGAAAAGAAAGTTGAAGTATCTGTGTAACCTTTGCATGGAAGACCACCCGACTCACCTGTGCCCTCAGCTTGCGGAGGCCCAAAAGTTACTAGCACAGCAGCAACCTACTATGTTAATGAACCCATTTCCTCTTGGGAAAAATTTAATTCAAGCCTCTTCGAGCACAGATGGGGGAAGTCAAGGACCCCCTCCATCTTCTAGTAATCCTTCATCTGTGAACATGTATATGATGAAAGGTGACACCTACATAGCAACTAGGGCACACAATTATGGAATGCTTGAAACTTTTGATAAGGGTAAAGAATCCATAAACCCGTATGTTCCTCTCTAGATTGAGAAGACTATGGGTGAAACAATGACACACATCCCAAAAGGCACGTTCAACAAATATTTGCATATTCCAAATGCGAGGTCCACCCAGAATTACTCTATGGTGGAGGATTTGTGACAAACCCCTTGCGCGATGTCTTCTTTGGAGGTCCTCTAGAGTTTCCCTTCACAGAGAAAGGCTTTGCTAGCTGCCTTAGGATCTGCTGAGACCTGTAATCCGAGAACGATCATGCTTGATACGACTGACTTGAAGCCTCATCTCCCA
>JASDQU010735677.1:15926-26365 GCA_032191745.1 Picea mariana
ATTTGTGACAAACCCCTTGCGCGATGTCTTCTTTGGAGGTCCTCTAGAGTTTCCCTTCACAGAGAAAGGCTTTGCTAGCTGCCTTAGGATCTGCTGAGACCTGTAATCCGAGAACGATCATGCTTGATACGACTGACTTGAAGCCTCATCTCCCATACCACACTATGTTTCAGATAGTAGTGGCTCACCCCACAAAATATTTTACTCAGAACATTTTCCGCACGGTGGTTGATGAGGGTGCCTCGACATGCTTTATTTCGTTGGCGTGTTGGAAGGCCATTGGCCAACCCATTTTGTCTCCATCACCTACTCTTCTTACCACTTTAGATGGTCATTCTTTCAGACCACATGGAATCATCCCTTCTTTCCCCGTGCAGTTAGGAGGGAAGACCGTGTGTGTCAAAGTTGAAGTGGTCAATGCACCTCTCGACTACAATCGATTGTTAGGAAGGAGTTGGACATATTCCATGCATGTAGTGGTTGCCATAGTTTTTCAATTCTTGTTGTTTCCGGATGAGGGCCAAATCATGACCATTGATCAATTGTCCTTCTCCAGGCCTAACCCTTCATTCTCCAGGCCTAACCCTTCATTGATAACCCACGGCCTAGAGTTGTCAATGTGGGGGTTGGTTTCTGCCCACCTTTGATGGGTACGTTCGATTACCCGCCTCCTTCTAGCAATTTCAAGATGATATCGACTATCCCCGACCAGCCTAAAACTGAGATTTTTCAAGTGTCGTCATTCTATACGACTTACTTTACCGATCTGTGGACTCTTCCTTCCCCATAGGATTTGATGGAAGGGACAGGGCATCCTGGCATGTCCATGCCCTTGTCCATGGTAGACGTTGTGTACTATATAGTCCAGCAAGCTTCATCCAACCCCAATACGACTCCCGCATAGGAGTTTGATCTAGTTCTCGAGCCTATTTGGGCTCAATATTCCCTTGCCACTACCAATTCTTTAGACTTGGTCTTGCCCACTGACGAGGCAATTTTAGAGGCATTGACTAGTCCAGAAAGACCCTGGGACGATCTCCATCATAGATCTTATTTCCTTCGAGAGTTAAGAAGAATAGAGGTAGGATAATTCGTGGCGACTATGAGTGGAGATAGGTCTTGTCCTATTAATCCTCTGGCTACGCACGTAGTTTATGCTGAGGGTAATATGGAAACCATCGATGAAATGATACCTATTGACATCTTCAGAACCCTTGGCATCATGGAGAATGTCTTCATCGGAGCGGACTGCTCCCCCGACGAGATTCAAATCTACACAGATTTATTTAAATAATTTTGTGACGTTTTTGCCTGGTCTTACGAGCAAATGCTAGGCATTGATCCAAGAATCGTCAAACATGAAATTATGACTTATCCTGACGCCAAGCCGGTTTGACAGAAGCTTCATCCGGTCAATCCTCGGAAAGAGGTAGCTATTAAGTATGAAGTAGAGAAACTTGTCAAAGCCAGTTTCATCTACACCGTTCAATTGACTCAATAGGTTTCATGTCCTGTTCCGGTCAACAAAAAGCAGGGAACGATTCATGTATGTATGGACTTATATGATTTGAACAAGGCTTTTCCAAAGGATAATTTCCCCATGCCATTCATCGAACAGATTGTCGATGAGTGCACAGGATATGAGGTCTTTTCTTTCATGGATGGTTTTTCGGGACACAATCAAATATAGATTAAGCTCGAAGACTAGCATAAAACAGCTTTTATCTATCCATGGGGTACATTTTTTTATCATAATATACCTTTTGGCCTGAAGAATGTTGGAGACACTTTTTAGCGGGCCATATCTTTTTCTTTCCATGACCTAATACATATAGTCGAGGATTATCTTGATGATTTAGCATCATGATCTCGTAAGATAGCTAATCATCCCATGCACCTCCGACTTATCTTTGAACGATGTTGCTACTATCAAATTTGCTTGAATCCAAACAAGTGCAGTTTTTGCATGACGTCGGGTCATATTCTAGGTTTCATAGTTTCGACAACAAGGATCATGGTCGATCCTATGAAGGTTGAGGCGATATTTCATTTGTCTACCGCATGCACAGTCCCTCAGCTTCAAAGCTTACAGGGTAAAGCAAATTTTCTTTGACGTTTTATCGCAAACTATGTCGATATCACTAAAGGGTTTATGCATCTACTGAAGAAGGGAATCCCTTTCCATTGGGACAAAGCCGCTCAGCACTCTTTCGAAGCATTGAAACTCGCCCTCACATATTCCCCTCTACTTTGGCCTCTCAATTATAATAATGATTTCTTATTGTATTTGGTCGTTGCAGAGTCGACCATAGGTATGGTCTTGGTTCAAGAGGATGATCTGCTTGAATATCATGTGATTTATTACCTGAGCCGAGGCCTGGTTGGACCAGAATGCAACTACTCCCACGTTGAGAAGCTATCATTGGCAGCAGTACATGTTGTCCAGTGGTTCCGTCATTATATTTTTCTTCGTAAGACCACTGTCATTTCCGTTGTGAATCTGTTTCAATACGTGTTGACACGACATGTAATCAGTAGAAAGATCAGTAGACGGATAGTTATCCTCCAAGAATTTGACTTGGATTTTGTTTCTGAGAAATCTAAAAAGTCATTGGTATTTGCGGAACTTATCTCGAAACTTCCGGTTGAATCAGGTGATGTTACGCCTGAAGAATCACCGATTAAAGGAGATATTTTTTTGATTTCATCTTCGAACCCTTGGTATGGAGATATACTAGTCTATCTCTAGACTTTGAAGTGCCCTGCATCTGCTTCTCATGATGAGCATCGACGTATATGCCATGAGGAGAAAAACTATCTCATTCTCGATGACACTTTGTATCGTCAGGGTGTAGATTGCATCCTTCATCGATGTCTCACTCATGAAGAAGTGGAACTCGTACTTAACGACTACCACACTGGAGCATGTGGTGGTCATTTTTCTAAGTTGGCAACAACCCAAAAGATTCTACGAGCATGTTATTTTTGGCCGACGTTGATCAAATATTGTGTTGAATTGGTCAAAAAGTGCTACCCATGTCAGATCTTCTCTCATAAGATGAGGGCACACCCCGCTCCCATGTTTCCCATCATTACAGTTGGTCCCTTCACCAAGTGGGGGATTTATTACACTACATGTCGCCCGGCTTCATCCAGAGAGCATCATTATATCATTGTAGTGGTAGACTACTTCACAAAGTGGGCTGAGGCTACGCCAACGTTCAAATATGATGGTGAAACAATAACTCTCTTTATTTTTAACCAGATTGTAGCAAGGTTCAGCATCCTGAAGGAGATTTTCACTGACCATGGCAGTCACTTTCAAAACAAAATGATGTCTGAGTTAACATCAAATCTTGGGTTGAGGAAAGAACACTCATCACCTTACTACCCATAAGTGAATGGTCAGGTGGAAGTTGTGAATAAGTCTCTCAAAACCATTCTACAATGAACGATAAATTTGGCCAAGTCAAATTGGCATTTGATGTTATACTCAACATTGTGAGCCTACCAAACATCTGTGAAGACTACAACTGGTTTCTCACCTTTTCAACTTGTTTATGGGATGGAAGAAGTCTTGCCAATAGAGTGTCAGATCCCATCTCTAAAGTTGGCAGTACAGTTATTTCCAGAAACTTCACCGCTTGAGGAACACTTATCCTATCTCGAGCAACTCGATGAGCGACGTCGTGATGTAGCCTTGGCTAATGAGGCTCACAAGCAATGAGTCAAGTGTCAATATGATCGGTCCGTTCATCCTTGTATTTTCTCCAAAGGTGACTTTGTCCTGGTCTACGAGCAAGATAAGGATCCCCTAGGGGAAGGCAAGTTCAAACCCATGTGATTCAGACCTTTCATCATAAATGAGGTACGAAAGAAGGGCATTTATCATCTAGTTGACTTCGAAGGGAAATCTTTAGCGGAGCCTAGAAATGGGCTCTACCTCAAGAAGTATTACTTGTAGGTGGGTTGCCTTGGGTGAATTATTGTACATATGTATAGTTCTTATACATTTAGATGTTTTATCTTTTTGTTTTATGGACGTGTCATTTTTTATGTCATCTTTTTCACTATGGCAGATGTCAAGTGAATCAGAGGTGTTCGTTGGGTTCGCGGACGGCACTAGCCGACACACTCGAAGGCTTGCTTCTACAGCTTGGGTGATATTCACACCTCAAGGCCAGTTTCTATCTTTTGGAGGTATCTGTCTAGGTGACGCCACAAACAATGTTGTCGAATACAGTGCAGTGATAGAATTGCTTCATGGCACTTTGTCGCATGGTATCTCTCACCTCCAGGTCTACATAAATGAACAGTTGGTTGTGTCCCAGTTAAATGGGGTTTACCTCGTTTGTGATCCTACTCTACACCGACGATTCCTTAGGGTACGTCTCTTAGAACGATGCTTTTATTACATTACATATATCCATGTTCCTAGGAGATTGAAATCACAAATACTCTAGCTAATCATGTATTAGATTGGAATATTGCACACACATAAAAATAATCACACGCATACACATGTACATACATTGTAAAAATGTGATCCATAAGACATAAAAGATGGTAATATGCATATATATATATATATATATATATATATATATATATATATATATCAAAAGTCTTAGAGTACATAGGTGGGCGCAAGCGCCTCAAAAAATAATATGTCTCGTATACATCGTGGGGCTTACGCCCTCAAAAATATACAAAAAGTTCCCTCGGCACGTAAGTGGTCCACCCTAAACTAAGCACGGGGCATGTTGGCCCTAATATAGTGAACGACGACATTTTCCAAATGCTAGAAAAGATGGACCCAGGTCCATGGCACCCTAACTACATGAGGCTGCATAAATGGCGAGAGATCCTTGATCTCAGCCATAGGCACTATACGAGTGAACGTGGTGAGGTTCCACTCCACCTGTCTCAACACTCTCTCAGCCTCTCCGTCTGGAGGTCCCCCTGCTGCTGTTGTTGGTCTGGCAGCCACTGCTAGTGATGCCTCTAGTCAAGGACGTTGCCTGCTCCTCGCAAAATCTGTTGGATGCACTAGTCCCACATATGTACATAAAAGATACATAGTTTTCAAATACTCTGGTACACATAAAAATGATATATATAAAAAGAAAATAAAAATTAAAAAAAAATAAAAGAAAACATACCTATCTCTCCTCGCTCTACTCCGGGAGGTACGGGCATGTCAGGATCCCTGGAGAAGTTTATCCTGGCATAGGGGTAGTACTCTATAGTCAGAATCTGCTAAGACCACTAGTCAAAGAAATTATCTTCAAAGGCCTCAATGGTTCTCCCTCCCCCCTGTCGCGGCAATAACGTCGCCCACCTTCACACTGCTAGGAAGGAGGCCACGTGCTCTCGTACTATCTCTCACGGACTGAGACTAGGTACCCTCTTGAAGAAAAAAGAGCACAGAACAGTCTCAAACCCAAATTTTTTGTTATTCCTCCCACGACACTTTGTGAGTTGTCTCTTCATGCACTCTAGAATGGTTGTGCTCCATTCAAACACTTGTGCATTTAAGTACTATACTGCACAATGCATGTGTGCCCGGGAGGCCTGATGTAAGGCCACAGATCCAGTGATCCGCCCAATGAGTAAAACTATCACTTGCAATGATAGGTTGGTAATCTTATGGATCAACACCTGAGAACCCACTTTATCTGTGCCAGCCTCGCAGTGTAGCCCAATCAACTCAGCTATGTTGTGAGGCCCAGGAGGAAAAGAAAAAAGGTTGACTGGTTCCCCTCTCCTCGAGAGGCCAGTTAGAAAATAAATATTTTTAGTCATTGGAGTCAACGACTGCCCCTCGAGCATAAATGCCTCAACATCAGGGTGTCAGTAATATACCAAGGAATTCAGCAGCCTAGGTTGTGCCCTCATGAGTGGACACCGGAAGAATTTCCACAACCCTCATTATTTTAATGCGACGACAGCAACAGGGTCTTCTTCAACCAAAGAATCAATGTCCTCATGCTCCCTCTCTATCCAATGGACATACATCCTATTACAAACAAGTTCAAAGGAGAGTTAAATCTTGTACTTTTAATTTTTCCATGTTCTTGAGGGTGCACGCGGCCTGTATTGGGAACAGCCGCATATGCACATGGGTATATTGTTCTCTACCCATGGGCATACACGGGTTATCCTAAGATAGCCTACGTACACATAAGGCCACCCCTTTTTAGGAGTGTGTGTCCCCCTAAAAAAACACTAAAATAAATGTAAAAGGGAAGTATTGAAATGAAAGAGGGTTTGATTTATACTTAGTTGGTCTGAGCAGAAGTTCATTTCGTCCTCTGAAGCTCCCGGAATCAACTATTTTAGCAAAGGGGTATTTTTGGCTTTTCTGTCAATTAGCAATTTACAATGGTGATAATGAGCTTCCAGCTTCTATTTATAGACTTTTTTGGCCCTTTTTGTCAGTTTTTGGACCTTTTTGTTGTTTTTCTGGTTTGAAAATCATTTAACACGGTTCTTGAGTTTCTCATTGGATGTTATGATACACTTCACTTTTGGTTTGGAAAATGTTTTGGGAGATGGGTCACTTTTAAATATTCTTTGGTAAAAGTCGTTTTTCCAACTTTTTGCATTTAAGTTAGGATTCCACCTCCACTTTTTGCATCTTGTTGTCTTTTCTGCTTTGCCATAGGATCAAACCCACCAAATTGTGACACGGAACTGTCATTATTGCTTTAGAAGTGTTGTAATTTGGTTGTAGAGCCTACCTCTACATGGATGCCCTAGTAGATCCTGGTTGCATTTTTGGTGTCCATGCTGTCATTAATGACTTTAGGCTCAGGATTCCTTGTTATTCTTGTTCTGATTACAAGATTGAGCCTCATACGTCTGATACATCATCACTCTTGACCTCACCCTCAGGACTCCCAGAAAATGAGTCTTGTTTTAAACCCTTTTTAGACTCTCTAAAATTGAAAATATTGTCGATCGATCTTGTTGTCCTTCACGCTCGCCAAACTAAAATTTGAAGGCACATCTATCTAGCAGTAGTTTACCCATTTTTCGGTCTAGATGGTCAATTTTACGAACAAAGGTACACTCTAGGAACTTTGGTTCGCTAGAAGAGTATTCTCAGGTATAAATTTAACCCGTTTTCGGGCCTGAGGGACTAAATTTACGAAAAAGGAACCCCCACGGAGTCCATATTCAAGCTCTTTTCAGACTCCCTAAAATTGAAAATATTGCCGAGTGACCTTGTTCCTTCACACTCGTTAAAATGGTCCAGAAGAACATCCCCTATGGAGTCCATAGTTAAGCTCTTTTTAGACTCCTTAAAATTCAAAAGATCATCGACTGACCTTGTTCTTTCACACTCGTTAATTGGTTCAGAAAAACATCCACTGGCATGAGTTTACCCCTTTTTCCAACATGTAGATTAAGTAGGAAAAAGTTACACCTCGGGAGATTCGTCTCGCCGGGAGATTTCTCCTAAGTAGATTTTATACTTTTTCAGGCTAAGGAAACTAAATCTAGAAAAAGGCTGCGAGTCCATAGCTAAGCTCTTTTCAGACTCCTTAAAATTGAAAAGATTGTCGAGTGATCTTGTCTATGTCACACTCGTTAAAATGGTTTTGAATAGACGTGTTTTCGGTGCTAGTTTATCCCTTTTTCAAACCAACTAGACTACCTTCGAAAAAGGTACCCCAGCGAAGTCTTCTTTTATTCTTTTTTCAGACTCTCTAAAAATGAAAAACCACCGAGTTTACCTTCTATGGGATCGTATAAAATACATTGAAGGGGGTTTCATTGTGTCTTGCTAATTGCACTTGCATATTTGTGTCTTTGGCCTAATTATGGCTCCATGTTGTTCTCAACTAAACCTTTGAAGCATGCCTTATACACAAGCCTTGTAGCACTTTGCCTCTGCAACCTGTGAAGAAATTCAGCATAAGAATATTAGGACAAGAATATTGGTGGAAAAAGGCCTCAAGCCATAATTCTCAACATTGTATTCATCTTAATGATACAAATATATAATACAATAATGAAACCACCTCAATTGTTCTCACATCGACACCTCATCAAGAGATAAGGTAGAAGGAGGAAATATAGGAATCCAGAAACACACTTAGGATAACAACTATATCCTAGCATGTGAAATAAAAAAAGGTGGTATACTAAGAATTAATGATTGTATATGATAAAGAGGCTGGCATTCCCCCCCTCAATCATAATTCCAAACAACAATACTAACAAAGAAGGTGCATAAGTTGGTATATCTCCATGTCTTCATGATGAAACTCCTGAGCTGAGACACAATGAAGAACTGCCTGAAAAACTGCCAATCTGGATGTTGAATTGTTCATCTTAAATGAACTGGAAGAGAGATGAGATATGGAAGTGATCAACTGAAATATCTGAGCATTCCTTGATTGCTTTGACAATTTTATCATTTTGCCAAGTATTTTAGCTAGAAGAATCTGATGTCTTCTGCTAATTGGTGAACATGCAGTATCACCACTCTACTATCAATGTATCACTAAAAGTTCTCTCTGAATTTGTGGTTTGGGATGACCACTAACCAATCGATACCATGTATCTGATGGTTTTTGGATAACCACTAACCAATTGTGACACTTTTAGGTGTCCAACAACATACCAATGTATAATGTGGATGATTCAATTGTAATTCATTGAACCATAATTTTGCTAAAGTCTGTCATCTACAAACCACAGTTGCCCATTTGGAAAATTTCATGCCCATCTGGCATACTTGATGTTTATTGTTGTCAAAACTTTCTGTCTGAAAACCATCTTCAATTCCATCATCAATTCCCCCCTTTGTCAGCTTAAAGGAGAGACCACAAGTGGTTTCATGAACCATCATCACTATAATTTTGAGCTCCCCCCCTTAAGGTGCATGAGAGTTTCATCAGTGTACTCCCTCCTTCTATGCTCAAAAGAGTACCATATTTGTGTCATTTGAGTACAACATGAAGTGGGCATGCAGAAAAAACCACATGTTATCTCATCTTGTGAGGGTCATGCTCAAAAGAAACTCCATAAGGGGACCACTTATGTGAGGTACAAAAATGTTATGTGCTACAAGATTGGTCTTTACTCAAGATTCAATTCTTCGGTAAGACTTATATAATCACCTGGTTGTTGATGACCACTACCAAGGCTCAATCCACTCATAGTGAATCTTCAATCTTGCAGGTTTCTTCAATGTTGAACATATTTATGAAGAATGGTTATGCTTGCCAAAATGCTGGCAAGGATGGAGATCAAAACATTGATTCTCCTTATGACCAACTCGATTACAATGTTGGCATGTCGCATTATGATGTTGAACTTGAACAGGTGAAAGTGAATCTTCTTGAATGAATCCAACACTTTGGAACTTGATTGGTTTGGAATAATCAAGAATATGAAAGGTAACTTCCTTTTCATATCCAAGTCTTGTTCTATTCTTGTTGTAAATGATTTCTTCACAAGGTCTGATGATGGGATTGGAAAGAGTATTCTAAGTTTGATTATGTTGAACTTGAACAACTTCATCTTCATTGGAAGTTGCTTCTAAATTTGGCTCGTTGAGGTTCTCCTTCACTGACTATTGATCATCATTATCATCATTATAGAGAGGGTTGTTATGAACAAAAACTAGTTCAGAATACTTCATTGGATGTTGATTTTTGAGATTTATCAACTCATCCTTCAATAGTTGGGATTGTGATTGAAGAAGTCCAATTTTATCTTGCATCACTTGCAAACAAGTTAGCACTGATTGAAGAGTTTCTTTGTTCAATATCACTATGCTGTCTTCAATGGTGTTTATTAGAGTGTTCAATAACTCTAATAATTCTAGATATTGCTCCATTTGAACACGCTCGCTTGAACTTCTCGTTCACTTGCTCTTCTCGCTTGCTTGAATTTGTTTCACGCTCGCTTGAAATTTTATTGCTTTCTTCCAAGAAGTTGAGGATATCGGTTACCACCGAAAATGCATCCAAAATTGTGATGCTTACAATGATTTGAGTTAAACTACTCAACCTTGTCAATTTCGACTCAAAAATGACAAAAGACTCTTGGGTGTCGGGCTCAACCGAGAATGCATCCAATTACAAATTCAACTTCACTTGATTTATAAAGACAAGTAAACTTACAAAAGGATTATTTTCAAGTTACAATAAATTATGATTCTTAAGTTGAATTAATATTCAAATTTGAATGTGTTGTCGATGCTTTTGAGTTCGACTTGAACATTATCTTGTTGTGTCCATTGTTGCAATGATTTTAATTGCACATTTGATTCATTTTCGTTGCTTTTTGATTACATGCTCTTCATTGTGCTTGGATTTCATTAGCTTGATTTGTAGTTTGTGTGTTTGATAATGTCAAAACTAGACATAAATCACCACATAAAGCAACCATAAGAAAACCACCATCACACAAACACAATC
>JASDQU010735677.1:26533-42167 GCA_032191745.1 Picea mariana
ATATATATATATCAAAATTCTTAGAGTACATAGGTGGGCACAAGTGCCTCAAAAAATAATATGTCTCATATACATCGCAGAGCTTACGCCCTCAAAAATATACAAAAGGTGCCCTCGACACGTAAGTGGTCCACCCTAAACTAAGCACAGGGCCTATTGGCCCTGATATAGTGAACGCCGACATTTTCCAAATGCCAGAAAAGATGGACCTAGGTCCATGGCACCCTAACTACATGAGGTTGCATAAATGGCGTGAGATCCTCGATCTCAGCCATGGGCACTATACGAGTGAAGGCGGTGAGGTTCCACTCCACCCGTCTCAACACTCTCTCAGCCTCTCCGTCTGGAGGTCCCCATGTTGTTGTTGTTGGTCTGGCGGCCACTGCTGGTGATGCCTCTGGTCGAGGACGTCGCCTGCTCCTCGCAAAATCTGTTGGATGCACTAGTCCCACATATGTACATAAAAGATACATAGTTGTTAGATACTCTGGTACACATAAAAATGATATATATAAAAAGAAAATAACTTTTTTTAAAAAAATAAAAGAAAACATACCTATCTCTCCTCGCTCTTCTCCGGGAGGTACAGGCATGTCAAGATCCCTGGAGAAGTTTATCCTGGCATAGGGGTAGTACTCTATAGCCGGAATCTGCCAAGACCACCAGTCAAAAAAAGTATCTTCAAAGGCCTCAATGGTCCTCCCTCCCCCCTATCACGGCAATAACGTCACCCACCTTCACACTGCTAGGAAGGAGGCCATGTGCTCTCATGTTGTCTCTCACATACTGAGACTAGGTACCCTCTCGAAGAAAAAAGAGCACTTTGTGAGTCTCAAACCCAAAGTTTTTGTTATTCCTCCCACGGCACTTTGTGAGTTGTCTCTTCATGCACTCTAGAATGGTTGTGCTCCATTCAAACACTTGTGCATTTAAGTACTGTACTGCACAATGCATGTGTGCCTGGGAGGCCTGATGTAAGGCCACAGATCCAGTGATCCGCCCAATGAGTAAAACTATCACTTGCAGTGATAGGTTGGTAATCTTATGGATCAACACCTGAGAACCCACTTTATTTTTTCCAGCCTCACAGTGTAGCCCAATCAACTCAACTATGTTGTGAGGCCCGGGAGGAAAAGCACAAAGGTTGACTGGTTCCCCTCTCCTTGAGAGGCCAGTTAGAAAATAAATATCTTTAGTTGTTGGAGTCAACGACTGCCCCTCGAGCATAAATGCCTCAACATCAGGGTGTTAGTAATATACCAAGGAATTCAGCAGCCTAGGTTATGCCCTCATGAGTGGACACCGGAAGAATTTCCACAACCCTCATTATTTTAATGCGACGACAGCAGCAGGGTCTTCTTCAACCAAAGAATCAATGTCCTCATGCTCCCTCTCTATCCAATGGACATACATCCTATTAAAAACAAGTTCAAAGGAGAGTTAACTCTTGTACTTTTAATTTTTCCATGTTCTTGAGGGTGTACATGGCCTGTATTGGGAACATCCGCATATGCATGTGGGTAGATTTTTCTCTGCCCATGGGCATACACGGGTTGTCCTAAGATAGCCTGCGTACACATAAGGCCACCCCTTTTTAGGAGTGTGTGTCCCCCTAAAAAAAAACTAAAATAAATGTAAAAGGGAAGTATTGAAATGCAAGAGGGTTTGATTTATACTTACTTGGTCTGAGCAGAAGTTCATTTCGTCCTCTGAAGCTCCCGGAATCAACTTTTTTAGCAAAGGGGTATTTTTGGCTTTTTTTTTCAATTATCAATTTGCAATGGTGATAATGAGCTTCCAGCTTCTATTTACAGACTTTTTTGGCCCTTTTTGTCAGTTTTTGGACCTTTTTGTCGTTTTTCTGGTTTGAAAATCATTTAACATGGTTCTTGAGTTTCTCATTGGATGTTACGATACACTTCACTTGTGGTTTGGAAAATGTTTTGGGAGATGGGTCACTTTTAAAGATTCTTTGGTAAAAGTAGTTTTTCCAACTTTTTGCATTTAAGTTAGGATTCCACCTCCACTTTTTGCATCTCATTGTCTTTTCCTCTTTGCGATAGGATCGAACCCACCGAATTGTGACACGGAACCGTCATTACTGCTTTAGAAGTGTTGTAATTTGGTTGTAGAGCCTACCTCTACATGGATGCCCTAGGTAGATCCTGGTTGCATTTTTGGTGTCCATGTTGTCATTAATGACTTTAGGCTCAGGATTCCTTGTTATTCTTGTCCTAGTTACAAGATTGAGCCTCATACGTCTGATACATCATCACTCTTGACCTCACCCTCAGGACTCCCAGAAAACGAGTCTTGTTTTAAACCCTTTTCAGACTCTCTAAAATTGAAAATATTGTCGATCGATCTTGTTGTCCTTCACACTCGCCAAACTAAAATTTGAAGGCATGTCAATCCGGAAGTAGTTTACCCCTTTTTCGGTCTAGATGGTCAATTTTACGAACAAAGGTACACTCTAGGAACTTTGATTCACTAGAAGAGTATTCTCAGGTATAAATTTAACCCTTTTTCGGGCTTGAGGGACTAAATTTACGAAAAAGGAACCCCCACGGAGTCCATATTCAAGCTCTTTTCAGACTCCCTAAAATTGAAAATATTGTTGAGTGACCTTGTTCCTTTACACTCATTAAAATGGTCCAGAAGAACATCCCCTATGGAGTCCATAGTTAAGCTCGTTTTAGACTCCTTAAAATTCAAAAGATCGTTGAGTGACCTTGTTCTTTCACACTCATTAATTGGTTCAAAAAAACATCTACTGTCATGAGTTTACCCCTTTTTTCGGCCTGTAGATTAAGTAGGAAAAAGTTACACCTCAAGAGATTCATCTCGCCGGGAGATTTCTCCTAAGTAGATTTTATACTTTTTCAGGCTAAGGAAACTAAATCTAGAAAAAGGCTACGAGTTCGTAGTTAATCTCTTTTCAGACTCCTTAAAATTGAAAAGATTTTCGAGTGATCTTGTCTGTGTCACACTCGTTAAAATGGTTTTGAATAGACGTATTTTCGGTGCTAGTTTATCCCTTTTTCGAACCAACTAGACTACCTTCGAAAAAGGTACCCCAGTGAAATCTTCTTTTATTCTTTTTTCAGACTCTCTAAAAATGAAAAACCACCGAGTTTACCTTCTACGGGATCGTATAAAATACATTCAAGGGGGTTTCATCATGTCCTGCTAATTGCACTTGCATATTTGTGTCTTTGGCCTAATTCTGGCTCCATGTTGTTCTCAACTGAACCTTTGAAGCATGCCTTATACACAAGCCTTGTAGCACTTTGCCTCTACAACCTGTGAAGAAATTCAACATAAGAATATTAGGACAAGAATATTGGTGGAAAAAGGCCTCAAGCCATAATTCTCAACATTGTATTCATCTTAATGATACAAATATATAATACAATAATGAAACCACCTCAATTGTTCTCACATCGACACCTCATCAAGAGATAAGGTAGAAGGAGGAAATATAGGAATCTAGAAACACACTTAGGATAACAACTATATCCTAGCATGTGAAATAAAAAAAGGTGATATACTAAGAATTAATGATTGTATATGAGAAAGAGGCTAGCATTCCCCCCCTCAATCATAATTCCAAACAACAATACTAACAAAGAAGGTGCATAAGTTGGTATATCTCCATGTCTTCATGATGAAACTCCTGAGCTGAGACACAATGAAGAACTACCTGAAAAACTGCCAATCTGGATGTTGAATTGTTCATCTGAAATGAACTGGAAGAGAGATGAGATATGGAAGTGAACAACTGAAATATCTGAGCATTCCTTGATTGCTTTGACAATTTTATCATTTTGCCAAGTATTTTAGCTAGAAGAATCTGATGTCTTATGCTAATTGGTGAACATGTAGTACCACCATTCTACTATCAGTGTATCACTGAAAGTTCTCTCTGAATTTGTGTTTTGGGATGACCACTAACCAATTGATACCATGTATCTGATGGTTTTTGGATAACCACTAACCAATTGTGACACTTTTAGGTGTCCAACAACATCCCAATGTCTAATGTGGATGATTCAATTGTAAGTCATTGAACCATAATTTTGCTAAAGTCTTTCATCCACAAACCGCAGTTGCCCATTTGGAAAATTTCATGCCCATCTGGCATACTTGATGTTTGTTGTTGTCGAAACTTTCTGTCTGAAAACCATCTTCAATTGCATCATCAATTGCCCCCTTTGTCATCTTAAAGGAGAGACCACAAGTGGTTTCATGAACCATCATCACTATAATTTTGAGCTCCCCCCTGTTGACGGGCGAAATTGTCCGTCCGTCAACTGAGAGAGTGGAACCGGTCCGGGGTTGTCTAAATAACCCAAGCCGTTTGGAANCTAAACTAACTAAAACAAATAAAACTAACTAAAACAATCTAACTAAAACTAAATAAAACAAACTAAACTAACTAACAATAAACAAATTAACTAAAAAAAAACAAACTAACTATTACACTAATCTAATTAAAACAAACTACTAAATAAACTAAAACTAAATATAACTATTCTAACTATTATATACAATCTACTAATTATTATTACAATAACTCAAATCAACTATCTAATTACCAGCTGCAAAATTACCTATTCACAAATGTACATTATAAACAACCTACATATTTAATTAAAACCTGCAAAACTCATGTGTTTTCTGCCCTAAGACAACAAGATATGTTTTTTTATTTTTATATTTTGTGAAAAAGAAATAAAACTACTGAAATTAAATGATCTAATATAATTACTGAAATTAAACAATCTAATATAAATCTAATTAAAATTATTTCTAAACTAAACTGCTTAATGAAAACAGCAAGGAAAAGACTAACTGACCTGGAAGCGCTCCTAATTTGTCATGCGTGTGATGACTCTGAAGCTGGTCGGAGGAAGAAAACTCGCACCAGTTAGTCCATAAGCTTCTCGTAAACGATCGGCTATGCTGCTCTTTGAGTGTTTACAAGACAAACAAGACATAAAAAATCATAACAACTATAAAATGTATAAATCTCTACAATAAGGGAAACCTGTTATGCAAAAACTTATATTTGATAATTCAATCAATGAAGAAGATAAACCTGTCATTCACAAACTGAATTAACAATTGTTATGTCTTTTATATATTTGGAAGAAACCAGATATGAATTACAGTGATTAAAATTATATCATTTGCACATGATTAAGATATCTAAAGTAGTCATTAACCAGACACAAATTGATATACACAACATGAAACAAAATATTGATATAATGAGAAGCTAAAGCTGTGACAAAACACCAAATTCTGCTTCAGTTTGTATTAGAACTTCATATCCTTGTTCTCCCATGAATGAGGATGGACATTATTACAAAAATGATAGGTTTTTATAAGTCTTTCCACAGGGTAAAATCTCCCTGTGGATAATATCAAAATGTTTTACATAATCTGGGAAAATATCCCAAAATCAACTAAACTAGGAAATCAAAATGCAAGTGAAATCTTTGAAATATCCCCTAATTGTTCATCAAAGCCCCTGCCATTTCGAATTTATCTGCAATAGACCAAAAATATCAAGTTAGAAAGATATTTCATCAACAAAATAATAAAGATCTAATCTTATAGACTCAGCTACAGAATCATCTGATTCTGTAGCTAGTCTAAAATAGCATACAGGACCAGATAGAGATCAAATGAAATCTTTTTAAAATAATCCAATTTAATTTTCTTTTAATAAAGATTGAAATCGAATCACTAATGGTTCAAATGAGTTTATCATTTAAATTAAACAGAATCGAAAGTGATCCAATCAAAAACAGAGGGAAGAATACTTTGTTTTTCACTTGTCATAAAATAGGGTCAAATCATAACCAGACTGTTTCATTTCAAATGAAATTAATATTGAATCATATCGTATAGATACGATGTAACACAATCATAATCCAACACAATCATAATCGAACACCATCATAATCGATTTGTTACGGCTATAACAATGTGCATAAGATTCATGTTGTTTTAATCAAATACCAATATGGAAAGATTGTTACGATTATTGTCAAATAAAACATTCATAACAGCATCAACCAAACTTTTCCATAGACTTTGATCGCTGAGCGTTACACAGTCAACAGACATGACCAAAAATAGTAATCACAACCATCATCAAATCGACAGAGGTGATAATCGTAAACTGGGCAACAATCGAAACAAATCGTGACTAAGCCAAATATAGAAACAAATATTAATCTTGGGCATAATCACTTTCGTTCCCAGATCCAATTTAAACAATATATTTGTTGCAATATGAATCGAACTGATAACATGGTCAAACAAAACAATGTGAATCGATTGTTTGGGTATAACAGTTATGATTCGTATTTATTCGCAATTTGATTACATATTAACAGAAACATATTGAATGGTATTCGAATTTGTCAAAAATGACATGGAATATAAAATCATAACAGTTAACCATTATTGCTAACCATATCGTATAGAATATAGCCAATTCGAATCGGGACATTGACTGTGTTCATAATTGAAATACCAAAAACAGCCTGTATTTAGAAAAGATATTAACAACTTCAATAAGCATCAGAGAATTCAATTCAAACCAAATTAAAACAATCAAATCCATAACACGATCAATCGAATCAAAGCTAAATCCAATCAAAATTAAAACGGGAAAAGAAATTCGATTAATCAAAAAAAAATTATGCATATAGTGCATGCTTATGTGTCAAAGCAAATCCACGCTGTAAACAGAGCTACGAGTTTGTCATATAAACATGTGATAGACATACCAGTGAGGCTGCTCGAGCTATGCCAATTTTGAATTGACGACTGTTGTAGCTGACTCCACATTCTTAAACAAAATCGAACCTGTTGTTCGCTATTTCTTGTCAGTGGTTTGAAGCTCAGCCCTTTGCTTGGTAAGCCTTGCAACTTGATCCTCTAGAGAATGAATTTTGGACTGTAGCATTGGCACATCGAGATAGTACCTTTCTAACCATGAGCCACACTGATCACAGGGTGACACAGCTGGTTGAAATAGAGCAAGAGGGGGTTTTGACGAGTCCGGGTTTCACAAGGCAGTTTAATGCCTGGATAATTAGGGTCGTTTTGCAAGCAAGGTGGTAGGTTTTTCACCAAATCGTATGTGGGTTTGGCACAAAGACCTTCTGAATAGGGATACTCACTTGCCAAGTAAAGTTCCACCTCCGAGTCAGAATCTTCACTCACCATGATAGGGTCAAGGTTGACAGGAATTTTCGGTTTGTTTCTTGCCATGCGAGAGATTAATCGGGCGTTCTTTTTGCCTTTGGAATTCGCAGTAGGTTTGGATTTAGGCATTTTAGCCATGGGTTTAACAGTTTTGACATCTTTATTCACAGACTGGGGTAGGTCGATAGGTGAGTCGGGTAAGGGTTTAGGTAACATAGCACTGAAAGGTACCGGGGGTATGGCTTTGTCCTCGGACACCACAGGTTTATCAACCTGCGGTGGATTTGAATCCACGAAATTATTGCAAGCAAGAAAATCATCCCAACAGTCTCGGTGTAACCCCAAATGACAAACAACAATCATTTTAATCAACCCAAAATGAAAAAGGTAGTTATCGGCCTGATTCCGTTTGTATTTTTTAGACATTTTGAACAGGATTCTATGCAGATAGTATGGCATATTAAGCTCAAAACCCATGAAAACCATAAGTAACCGAAGATGGTATAAGAAAACAAAACCATACCGACCCTCACAGGTGATAAACTGCTTGGTTATCATCAGCAATTCATGCCAACGTTGCTTGAGAATATTTGTGGGCAAGCCTTTGTCACAGGAGCTCACCCTTCGCGACTGGAAGAGCAATGTCCATGGGACATCTTCCACTTTGCAATTTTTTGACCATCTATGTCCAGTGGCAGGCAGACCGGTAGCTAAACTGAGAAATTGTTTGTCAATTTCCAATTGCACATCCCCAACCTTGGCTCGGCAGCCATCAAAGGTTAATGCGAATTGCCGAGTCATGCAAGGGTTAAAACCATCAAACTTTTGTATGAATGGGAGCCATCCAAATTCCTCAAGGTCACTGTAAGCACTGTTGAACATCAAAAATGCCTGGCAACCATTGGTTTCAACCCTTATGACTGGAGCCATGGTGCGGGCGTATGGTCAGGGTTCGGATTAAACACAACAACACACAGGAGCAAAATCGTTTGGGCTAACAGCTACGAACGATGAAAGGGGAAGCAAGTTAATGTGCGTGTGCGAGGGTGGTGGGATTATCCACCGCCATGCATAGCAGTAATGACAAAGTACAACGCTCTTCAATCAATCATAACATCATTTAAACCATATTATTCGGTCAAAAAATCAAACGGTGGGTGATATATCAATGCGCCAATGTATTGTTTGAAACCATGAATGTTCAATGCGAAATCAAACCCAAAGTGAAAAATGTGCCATCGTAATAATTCAAACCATTGTCTTTCAGCATTAAATCAAAACCCAAATGTTTAACCAACGTGTCATTGCATAATTAAAACATTACGACAATCGTTTGCATAAAAATCGACAAGGCAAGAACTATAACAATAAGGATCACATCATATAAAACAAAGTAAACTATGACCCCTATGCAATTCATAAAGATAAGTATAACCCATAGATTCACATGCTCAATGCCTTACCAGTTCAATAAAATAAAATTGCGCAATCAAAATAAAAATGTTCGAATAGGCGTAGTTTGAAAAATCTTTTCAACCACATGATAAACCAAAGGTAAAGTGCCACTCAAAATATCAATGAGAAGATCATGATAGTTCAAATAACAATGGAGGAGTTTTCACGCTTTAAGTCATGAAAACTAAATGGAAACCCATTTGCAAATTGTCGCAAAGAATGAAAATATCGTTTATTTGTAAAATCCGATGATAATTTGAAGTTCAGAAGACCAAGGTGTAGGCAGCTTATAGGGCATTTGAAAAATTGAATTGGCTACCAACACCCCCTTAAGGTGTATGAGAGTTTCATCATTGTACTCCCTCCTTCTATGCTCAAAAGAGTACCATACTTGTGTCATTTGAATACAACATGAAGTGGGCATGCAGAAAAAACCACATGTTATCTCATCCCATGAGGGTCATGCTCAAAAGCAACACCATAAGGGGACCACTTATGTGAGGTACAAAAATGTTATGTGCTACAAGATTGGTCTTTACTCGAGATTCAATTCTTCGGTAAGACTTATATAATCACCTGGTTGTTGATGACCACTACCAAGGCTCAATCCACTCATAGTGAATCTTCAATCTTGCAGGTTTCTGTTGAACAAATTTCCGAAGAATGGTTATGCTTGCCAAAATGCTGGCAAGGATGGAGATCAAAACACTGATTCTCCTTATGACCAACTCAATTACAATGTTGGCATGTCGCATTATGATGCTAAACTTGAACAGGTGAAAGTGAATCTTTTTGAATGAATCCAGCACTTTGGAACTTGATTGGTTTGGAATAATCAGGAATATGAAAGGTAACTTCCTTTTCATATCCAAGTCTTGTTCTATTCTTGTTGTAAATGATTTCTTCCCAAGGTCTGATGATGGGATTGGAAAGAGTATTCTGAGTTTGATTATGTTGAACTTGAACAACTTCATCTTCATTGGAAGTTGCTTCTGAAGTTGGCTCGTTGAGGTTCTCCTTCACTAACTGTTGATCATCATTATCATCATCATCATTATAGAGAGGGTTGTTATGAACAAAAACTAGTTTAGAATACTTCATTGGATGTTGATTTTTGAGATTTATCAACTCATCATTCAATAGTTGGGATTTTTCTTGAAGAAGTCCAACTTTAGCTTGCATCACTTGCAAACAAGTTAGCACTGATTGAAGAGTTGCTTTGTTCAATATCACTATGTTGTCTTCAATGGTGCTTATAAGAGTGTTCAATAACTCTAATAATTCTAGATATTGCTCCATTTGAACACGCTCACTTGAACTTCTTGTTCACTTGTTCTTCTCGCTTGCTTGAATTTGTTTCACGCTCGCTTGAAATTTTCTTGCTTTCTTCCAAGAAGTTGAGGATGTCGGTTACCATCGAAAATGCATCCAAAATTGTGATGTTTACAATGATTTGAGTTAAACTACTCAACCTTGTCAATTTCAACTCAAAAATGACAAAAGACTCTTGGGTGTCGGGCCCAACCGAGAATGCATCCAATTACAAATTCAACTTCACTTGATTTATAAAGACAAGTAAACTTACAAAAGGACTATTTTGTTACAATAAATTATGATTCTTAAGTTGAATTAATATTCAAATTTGAATGTGTTGTCGATGCTTTTGAGTTCGACTTGAACATTATCTTGTTGTGTCCATTGTTGCAACGATTTTAATTGCACATTTGATTCATTTTCGTTGCTTCTTGATTACATGCTCTCATTGTGCTTGGATTTCATTAGCTTGATTTGTAGTTTGTGTGTTTGATAATGTCAAAACTAGACATAAATCACCACATAAAGCAACCATAAGAAAACCACCATCACACAAACACAATCATCCTTAGACCTGCTTATTCAATTTTAGGATGGGCCTAAGATGAGAAACAAAATAAAATTTTGATCTTATTATGACATTCTTCTTACAATGATTATGGCTAGATATAAAGCCAATAATTTACTAAAAAATATCACCAAGTTTCTTCTAAAAAAACAAATATTTGTGTGATCTTGCCAAACTTAAAAAATAATAAGTCTCATTTAAAAAATGTTACGCATACTCCCATCCATCTTTAAAATACACATCAATCCTTGTCTCCTTATATCTCCTCCTTTATATAAAGCACACAACAATTTATGTCTTCGAAAAGAATATAAATATGTTGTTTTTTATTTTAAAAGGGATACTTTCAACCTTCAATATTATAAATTACCATTCTTTACCCTTATACCCCCATTTGATCCTTAATAGAATAAACTATTAGATATTCCTAAAAAGTATTTTTCCAAGTGAATATCATATATGAGCTTTACTTTTGTAAAATATAGATTTTAAATAAAATGCTATGCCATTAAAGCTATGCATAGATGAACTTATAAAGAGTGTACTTTTTAAGTTGGACTTATGAAGGCTGTGATGAGGTTGCTTGACCACTCTTTGGACTTTTGGATGCATGCGCATTGTCTTTACAGAGTCTTTACTTGGAGCTTCACGTCTGTTATCTTCGATGATGGCACGTGGGTGGGTGTGATGTTCTTCACAAACATAGTGGGCCAATATAGTGGCTCAAATCCTCTTAGCATACGACAGGTCTGCATGTCCACTCCACACCTTCTTGTATTTGGTGATAAACAATTATTGAATTTATCAAATCCTGTGCATGCAGAGTTTCCTCACGCACCCATAGATACCAAAGAGGTTCACACAAGTTCACACAGTAAACTAAGATTGGTGAGGCCTTTAGCTCATTCATGTAGCAATAACAAGTATACCTACATCATGATTGCATGATTAAAAAAAGGTAGATGTGAGTGGTTGATTTCTTTTCAACAGGTCGTGTTCATGGGTGCTTCCATGATCACTTTACACGGCTTCTTTTACAGGCAACCGATTTTGCAATGGATCCGATCTAAAAGATAGAAAAAAATATGGGATTCACCATCATCACAAAAGTAACGATCCAACCAATCCAAGCTCACGATCCTCCTCTAACTGTTGTTGTCAAGATTCCAAAGCCTAGCACCACGGCCTTCGAGGACTTACAGGGGGCAGTTTTATCTCCACGGTCATCATGGAAATGGTTATGGTCGCTATGGTCGCTCTTCTTGCTCGACGTTCTAAGCTCATATCCAATCGTTAATTGTGTGATTCATTCTTCTTCATCGACCTTCTTTGGGATCCGATATGCTCTAAATATCAATCAGATTCATGATCTAGAGAACTCAAGATTTGTTGAGGGTTTGGGCAACAACAGATTTCAGATCTGCATAATTCACAACTTTACAGAAAATATTTGAGAAAGATTGTATGATTAATGCATGAAGATTCACAAATCATGGATCTATATCTGTGTGGCAATGGAGGATAGAGTCATAATTTTGTTGGATGAAGCTCAGATTTGGGAAGATCGCGTCCTTGACCTTCGGATCACTTTGTCCAATTTTTCCCTTAGATCGCTCTGTCTGGATCCTTATCCTGAGAGTTAGTGCACATATTCAGAGGAGATATTTTTTTGTTGTCAAGGTAATCCACGTCGATCTAAGTCATGAGCGCAAGTCAAATCTTCCTGATCTCAGATTTTACGCGATCTACCGTGCCATTTCTTGATATACTATGAGGATGTGTCTGTGTTTTTTTGATGGACGCTAAAAAAAGTAGTTTGATATCCAAACCATCAACCTCAAAAAATAACTTTCAAAGTAAATTAAATTCCATTCCATTCAACCATCAAAAATTTAGTTTGCATGACAATATTGATAAAATCGATTTACCCGATTCACTGTCCTTATCTCCTTCACATGAAGCGCGAGTGTATCAAACATCTAGTCGACTGTGTTGAGAATAGTTTCCACCATCATCAAATGAGATTGAAAAACCTCCATGGAAAACTACCAAGATGTTACCAGGCCTCTTAGATCATAAGCGCTCTGATACCAATTGAAGAAATTGAGCATACGAATATTAGGACAAGAAGATTCGCGGAAAAAGGCCTCAAGCCATAATTCTCAACATTGTATTCATCTTAATGATACAAATATATAATACAATAATGAAACCACCTCAATTGTTCTCACATAGACACCTCATTAGGAGATAAGGTAGAAGGAGGAAATATAGAATCTAGAAACACACTTAGGATAACAACTATATCCTAGCATGTGAAATATACAAAGGTGGTATACTAAGACTTAATGATTATATATGAGAAAGAGGCTAACAACTTGACACCTTGACCCATCGAGGAATTTTCCCAAGTGTCATTTCCCTGCACATGTTTCCTTGCTATGAGCATTTTTGTGTTCCTTACGCTTGAAACTAGTATGCTTTGCAACACTTGTTCCTCCTTTGTAACGTAGCATTCTTTTATTCTTTTTCAAGCTCTTCAAAATATTGAAAAAGACAAAAAAATCAAATATACCCCAAAAAGAGGACGGGAAAAGTATTTCTTCTTTTTTGAAGCACAATTAGTTTCCCTTGGACAGAGCACATCCTTTCGTTTGTCATCAAGCATTGGGATTTAATATGACCTTAGGAAGTTGTTTTCACTACATAGAGTTGTGTCCTCCTCCGTTTGGTTATCCTTCCAAACACGTGGAGAGTTTGTGTTGCCTTCTACATCATGAATTTATGCTAATGTCATGCTACCTGAGTTTGATCATCAGTCGTGCTATTGTCCTTGCGTTGCCTTTCTGCAGTTTGTCTCTTTCCCTCATGCCCGACCATCCTCATAAGTCCAATCAAGTCTTTGTTCGAAATCAATGAGGTTCTCTGCCTGATCACCACGATCCTCTTGTCTATTCCCCGATGAATCGTTGAAGACCTCTGGGTAGAAAATTTGTACACTCACATTACACTCCTACTTGAGTTTTGAAGATCTTGAAGTTGTTGCTCGAGCTCTGAAGGCCTCATCTCCATTCATCAGGCGTCCTTTGGCTTCTTGAAGATGGATACTATACATGTATATATTTGATTTTGAGATGTAGATCTGTTGTGTATTTCTTGCAACTACACTTTATATAGTTATATGACATGGATCTATAGTGTATTTGATTGGAATCCATGATTTATTTCATCCTGAGCATGGGTATGCCCGCCTCGGTGAGACACTTATTATTTTTGCAGATGGCACCTCTTGAACTCTGGTATTGGGCTCACTCGCTTCATATGTTGGTGAAGATTTGTAATTTATTTTGGCCATCAGATGCTCTTATGACCTCACACATTCGGGGGCATCTGTTATAACCCTAAATTTCACCATATATGCATACCTAGAATTTGGCCCTCTTACTTACTATTTTTGCCAAGCAATCACTGAGTAGCTCTTCTTAAAAACCATATTTTTGAAGATGTACGCACCCTGCACAACTACTTCCCGCATACACACACTTGCTACACCACTACAGCTCACGTACATATGCTAGCTGCACCATTACAACCCACGTATACCCACAAATGTTGCAAAAATTAAAAAGTTGCAAGGAATTCGTTGAGATTACGGGCTATTGGGTAGTTTTCCAACTGTCCCACCGCCTATAGCCCGTCACCCAATCGAATAACCATCCTTTTGTCATATAAAATGAGGTGTTGGGGTCTCATTCCCAAGGAAAGCATAAGAACGATGAAACTCTGTCTGTTTCACATCCCCTCCTTGCCCCAAGAATTTGCAACCACCTTGTGAGTTTTGAGCCAGAATTGTCCATTCTTGCCTTTTTCCTCCATTATAAGCCTATGCCATTTCCCTAGTGAGATGTGTGAGAGGAGAAATATACGTGGAAGCATAGTTGGAGCTTGGTGAAGAGGAGCCCATACTAGGTTCAAGGAATAGTCGTCGATCTCATTGTAAGTAAACTTTGTGATATTAATAAAAGGAATATTTTTTATGTCCCGCAATATGATGTGTTCAATATTTATGTTTCATTTATGTTTTATACTGACATATAACCCACTAATTCATATATGAGATACATGTTCGTAGTTTCTTATTTTTCTTTCTGTGAATGCAAGTTAGCCTTGGGATGAGACTTGTAGTCGAGGAGCAATCAAACACGAAAGGATCAACACCGAACGTGGAGTTTAAGGTAGAGTTATCGGATCTTTTTACTTTGTATTTCTTGTATGGATGTGGGGTATATTCAGGGTAGTCTAAAGAGTAGGAGACTTTTAGACGGTTAGATCTGCCTACATGTTGAACCCTAGTGTAGTCCATAGTGGGGTTTTCCCGCTATAGAAGTGTTAAATGGTGCAACTTAAATGTAGTTCCCCGTGTCTTGAGGGGACATGGAGCCACTAAGGTGCCAACTTTGAATTGACATAGAGCTTCAAATTGCTTAGTAACTCAGCTCATGGGTACCATTGATGATATTTTTTGCATTAAATGTGCCAAATGTGGTTGAAACTTCACTTTGGCATGATCTGCGTGAATTTCAAAAGAACACTCATGCAAGCTAACACATATTGTGCACAATCAACATTGCTAAGTTGTGCAGATGTATAAAAAACCCACTTTTCAGAGTTTTGGTGCTCTATTGAGGATGGTGTATTATTACCATGAATTAGCACTTTGTTGTATTGTATCGATGACCCTTCCATTAATCACCTATATAGCTATGTGAGCGACTTTTTGGTGATAATAGTCATGTTCTTAGTTCCTACAATTTCTTTCATTCAAGACATTAATCAATTTCGTCATCATTTCATTGGAATAATAATAATGTTTTATAATAATGAATCAAAGCATATTTATACCAATAGTTTTGTTGTTTTGATTCTAACATGGAATGAATATACCTTCAAAGCGTTGAGTTTACTCTGCAATGAAAAGGCCACATTCGATAAACTTTGTAATTTACTCAGATCAAATAAACTAAAGCATTGTTATTCACTCCTCTATTGCAACATTTATCAAATAATATT
>JASDQU010735677.1:42828-53082 GCA_032191745.1 Picea mariana
CAATGATTTTAATTGCACATTTGATTCATTTTCGTTGCTTTTTGATTACATGCTCTTCATTGTGCTTGGATTTCATTAGCTTGATTTGTAGTTTGTGTGTTTGATAATGTCAAAACTAGACATAAATCACCACATAAAGCAACCATAAGAAAACCACCATCACACAAACACAATCGTCCTTAGACCTGCTTATTCAATTTTAGGACGGGCCTAAGATGAGAAACAAAATAAATTTTTGATCTTATTATGACATTCTTCTTACAATGATTATGGCTAGATATAAAGCCAATAATTTACTCTAAAATATCACCAAGTTTCTTCTAAAAAAAACAAATATTTGTGTGATCTTGCCAAACTTAAAAAATAATAAGGATCATTTAAAAAATGTTAAGCATACCCCCATCCATCTTTAAAATACACATCAATCCTTGTCTCCTTATATCTCCTCCTTTATATAAAGAGCACAACAATTTATGTCTTCGAAAAGAATATAAATATGTTGTTTTTTATTTTAAAAGGGATACTTTCAACCTTCAATATTATAAATTACCACTCTTTACCCTTATACCCCCATTTGATCCTTAATAGAATAAACTATTAGATATTCCTAAAAGGTATTTTTCCAAGTGAATATCATATATGAGCTTTACTTTTGTAAAATATGGCTTTTAAATAAAATGCTATGCCATTAAAGCTATGCATAGATGAACTTATAAAGAGTGTACTTTTTAAGTTGGAATTATGAAGGCTATGATGAGGTTGCTTGACCACTCTCTGGACTTTTGGATGCATGCCCATTGTCTTTACAGAGTCTTTACTTGGAGCTTCACGTCTGTTATCTTCGATGATGGCACGTGGGTGGGTGTGATGTTCTTCACAAACATAGTGGGTCAATATAGTGGCTCAAATCCTCTTAGCATATGACAGGTATGCACGTCCACTCCACACCTTCTTGTATTTGATGATAAACAATCATTGAATTTATCAAATCCTGTGCATGCAGAGTTTCCTCACACACCCATAGATCGCCAAACAGGTTCACACAAGTTCACACAGTAAACTGAGATTGGTGAGGCCTTTAGCTCATTCGTGTAGCAATAACAAGTATACCTACATCATGATTACATGATTAAGAAAAGGCAGATGTGAGTGGTTGCTTTCTTTTCAACAGGTCGTGTTCATGGGTGCTTCCATGATCACTTTACACAGTTTCTTTTACAGGCAACCGATTTTGCAACGGATCCGATCTGAAAGATAGAAAAAAATATGGGATGCACCATCATCACAAAAGTAACAATCCAACCAATCTAAGCTCATGATCCTCCTCTAACCATTGTTGTCGAGATTCCAAAACCTAGCACCACGGCCTTCGGGGACTTAAAGGGGGCAGTCCTATCTCCATGGTCGTCATGGAAATGGTTATGTTTGCTATGGTCGCTCTTCTTGCTCGACGTTCTAAGCTCATATCCAGTCGTTAACTGTGTGATTCATTCTTCTTCATCGACCTTATTTTGGATCCGATATGCTCTAAATATCAATCGGATTCGTGATCTAGAGAACTCAAGATTTGTTGAGGGTTTGGGCAGCAACAGATTTCAAATCTCCATAATTCACAACTTTACAGAAAATATTTGAGAAAGATTGTGTGATTAATGCATGAAGATTCACAAATCATGGATCTATATCTGTGTGGCAATGGTGGATAGAGTCATAATTTTGTTGGATGAAGCTCAGATTTGGGAAGATCGCGTCCTCGACCTTTGGATCACTTTGTCCAATTTTTCCCATAGATCGCTCTGTCTGGATCCT
Organism: Picea mariana; assembly: GCA_032191745.1. Lineage (NCBI taxonomy): Eukaryota > Viridiplantae > Streptophyta > Pinopsida > Pinales > Pinaceae > Picea > Picea mariana. The sequence goes on from JASDQU010735677.1 coordinate 44,638, forward strand.
TATCCTGAGAGTTAGTGCACATATTCAGAGGAGATATTTTTTTGTTGTCAAGGTAATCCACGTCGATCTAAGTATCCACGTATAGTCATCGATCTAAGTCATGAGCGCAAGTCAAATCTTCCTGATCTCATATTTTACGCGATCTACCATGCCATTTGTTGATATACTATGAGGATGTGTCTATGTTTTTTTTATGGATGCTAAAAAAAGTAGTTTGATATCCAAACCATCAACCTCAAAAAATAACTTTCAAAGTAAATTAAATTCCATTCCATTCAACCATCAAAAATTTAGTTTGCATGACAATATTGATAAAATCGATTTACCCGATTCACTGTCCTTATCTCCTTCACGTGAAGCGCGAGTGTATCAAACATCTAGTCAACTGTGTTGAGAATAGTTGCCACCATCATCAAATGAGATTGAAAAATCTCCATGGAAAACTACCAAGATGTTACCAGGCCTCTTAGATCATAAGCACTCTGATACCAATTGAAGAAATTGAGCATAAGAATATTAGGACAAGAAGATTGGTGGAAAAAGGCCTCAAGCCATAATTCTCAACATTGTATTCATCTTAATGATACAAATATATAATACAATAATGAAACCACCTCAATTGTTCTCACATAGACACCTCATTAGGAGATAAGGTAGAAGGAGGAAATATAAGAATCTAGAAACACACTTAGGATAACAACTATATCCTAGCATGTGAAATATACAAAGGTGGTATACTAAGACTTAATGATTGTATATGAGAAAGAGGCTAACAACTTGACACCTTGACCCATGGAGGAATTTTCCAAAGTGTCATTTCCCTGCACATGTTTCCTTGCTATGAGCATTTTTGTGTTTCTTGCGCTTGAAACTAGTATGCTTTGCAACACTTGTTCCTCCTTTGTAACGTAGCATTCTTTTATTCTTTTTCAAGCTCTTCAAAATATTGAAAAAGACAAAAAAATCAAATATACCCCAAAAAGAGGATGGGAAAAGTATTTCTTCTTTTTTCAAGCACAATTAGTTGCCCTGGGACAGAGCACATCCTTTCATTTGTCATCAAGCATTGGGATTTAATATGACCTTAGGAAGTTGTTTTCACTACATAGAGTTGTGTCCTCCTCTGTTTGGTTATCCTTCCAAACACATCGATAGTTTGTGTTGCCTTATGCATCGTGAATTTATGTCAATGTCATGCTACCTGAGTTTGATCATCAGTCATGCTATTGTCCTTGCGTTTCCTTTCTGCAGTTTGTCTCTTTCCCTCATGCCCGACCATCCTCATAAGTCCAATCAAGTCTTTGTTCGAAATCAATGAGGTTCTCTGCCTGATCACCAAGATCCTCTTGTCTATTCCCCGATGAGTCATTGAAGACCTCTGGATAGAAAATTTGTACACTCACATTACACTCCTACTTGAGTTTTGAAGATCTTGAAGTTGTTGCTCGAGCTCTAAAGGCCTCATCTCCGGTCATCAGGCGTCATTTGGCTTCTTGAAGATGGATACTATACATGTATATATTTGATTTTGAGATGTAGATCCATTGTGTATTGCTCGCAACTACACTTTATATAGTTATATGACATGGATCTATAGTGTATTTGACTGGAAGCCATGATTTATTTCATCCCGAGCATGGGTATGCCCGCCTCGGTGAGACACTTATTATTTTTGCAGATGGCACCTCCTGAACTCTGGTCTTGGGCTCACTCGCTTCGTATGTTGGTGAATATTTGTAATTGATTTCGGCCATCAGATGTTCTTATGACCTCACACATTCGGGGGCATCTGTTATAACCCTAAATTTCACCATATATGCATACCTCGCATTTGGCCCTCTTACTTACTATTTTTTCCAAGCAATCACTAAGCAGCTCTACTTAAAAACCATATTTTTTAAGATGTATGTGCCCTGCACCACTACTTCCCACGTACACACACTTGTTGCACCACTACAGCTCATGTACATATGCTATTTGCACCATTACAACCCGCGTATACCCACAAATGTTACAAAAATTAAAAAGTTGCAAGGAATTCGTTGAGATTACGGGCTATTGGGTAGTTTTCCAACTGTCCCACCACCTATAGCCCGTCACCCAACCGAATAACCATCCTTTTGTCATATAAAATGAGGTGTTGGGGTATCATTCCCAAGGAAAGAATAAGAACAATGAAACTCTGTCTGTTTCACATCCCCTCCTTGCCCCAAGAATTTGCAACCACCTTGTGAGTTTTGAGCCAGAATTGTCCATTCTTGCCTTTTTCCTCCATTATAAGCCTATGTCATTTCCCTAGTGAGATGTGTGAGAGGAGAAATATACATGGAAGCAGAGTTGGAGCTTGGTGAAGAGGAGCCCATACCAGGTTCAAGGAGTAGTCGTCGATCTCATTGTAAGTAAACTTTGTAATATTAATAAAAAGGAATATTTTTTATGTCCCGCAATATGATGTGTTCAATATTTATGTTTCATTTATGTTTTATACTGACATATAACCCACTAATTCATATATGAGATACATGTTCGTAGTTTCTTATTTGTCTTTTTGTGAATGCAAGTTAGCCTTGGGAGGAGACTTGTAGTCGAGGAGCAATCGAACACGAAAGGATCGACACCGGACGCGGAGTTTAAGGTAGAGTTATCGGATCTTTTCAATTTGTATTTATTGTATGAATGTGGGGTATATTCGGGGTAGTCTAAAGAGTAGGAAACTTTTAGACAGTTAGATCTACCTACATGTTGAACCCTAGTGTAGTCCATAGAGGGGTTTTCCCGCTATAGCAGTGTGAAATGGTGCAACTTAAATGTAGTTCCCCATGCCTTGAGGGGACATGGAGCCACTAAGGTGCCAACTTTCAATTGACATGGAGCTTCAAATTGCTTAGTAACTCAGCTCATGGGTACCATTGATGATATTTTTTGCATTAAATGTGCCAAATGTGGTTGAAACTTCATTTTGGCATGATCTGTGTGAATTTCAAAAGAACACTCATGCAAGCTAACAAATATTGTGCACAATCAACATTGCTAAGTTGTGGAGATGTATAAAAAACCCACTTTTCAGAGTTTTGGTGCTCTGTTGAGGATGGTGTATTATTACCATGAATTAGCACTTTGTTGTATTGTATCGATGACCCTTCCATTAATCACCTATATAGCTATGTGAGCGACTTTTTGGTGATAATAGTCATGTTCTTAGTTCCTACAATTTCTTGCATTCAAGACATTAATCAATTTCGTCGTCATTTCATTAGAATAATAATAATGTTTTATAATAATGAATCAAAGCATATTTATACCAATAGTTTTCCTATTTTGATTCTAACATGGAATGAATATACCTTCAAAGCATTGAGTTTACTCTGCAATGAAAAGACCACATTTGATAAACTTTGTAATTTACTCAGATCAAATAAACTAAAGCATTGTTATTCACTCCTCTATTGCAACATTTATCAAATAATATTGTCTATGAAGACAAGCATTGCATATTGGGTTGTTTAAGTAGAGTTGGATTCAAATTTTGTTGATGAGGATTTTTTCGGTCAAAAGAATGAGTAATATTTGGGGCAATAAACCTATTTCATGTTAGGTTAAACATTGGTTGCAAAGTAACTCCATTCAATGTTTATCAAGCAAGAATTTCACTTCCAGTGATCTCTAAATTGAACTTTAAACTCTAAAAAAATTCCAAAAGGTTGGAAAAAATATAATCTCATTGAAAATAGAAAAGAATTTAAGGGGAAGGGAAAAAATAAAATACAAACTTTGTTGAAAGTACTATGATAACCCCAATGAACTTTAATAATCGCGAGAACAAATCGATTTTTCATCGATGGGATTTAAAAACTTTTTCGAAGTGATTTTTCATCGATGAACCCTTTACTAAGTTGGAGGAAGGGTCAGTCAACCATTCCCTCTCAACGAGAATCTTAATCTGGAGGAAGGGTCAAATAACCCTTCCTTGGGCTCCCACTCAATGAAAAATATCGATCTATAGGAAGGATCAACCAACCCTTTCTCAAGCTCCCTCTTGACCATAATACTAAGCTAGAGGAAGGATTAGTCAACCCTTCGTCAAGCACATCCTTGATAGGAATACTAATCTAGAGGAAGGTTTGGCTGACCCTTCCTCAAGCTTGACCTTGATGGGAAAACTAATCTAGAGGAAGGATCAACCGACCCTTTCCCAGGATCCTACTTGACGAGAATAAAATCCCCATGACAATAAAATCTTCTTTGATACAATTTCTTGTAAATTTAATGAACCATCATCATTTGTTGATGATGTCACTATGGCATTGACCAACCTCGTAATGAGTGCCAGTAAATTTGAATGAGTACTCTCAAATTTACAAAAAAATGTTTCTCTAGATAGATTACACGTGATGACCATTTGTTTGTTATTGTCACCTTAAAGTTAATATATAAGGACCATAAAAAGAATGTATAACAATCCAATCTTAAAATATGTTTCATCAATATTCATTTTTTTCAGCATTATCATAAAGAATTTTCCATTGTGCTCCATATAATCACATGCTTGTGAGTTTTTGGAAGTAGAGAGAATGTATTCTCTTATTTTTCTTTGTTCTTCATCATACACTATACATTCTAAATCCTTTCACAAATATGTGAGGAAAGGGAATGAGACATGCCTTTGCCAAGATTTCAAACCTCTCCCAAAGCCAATTAACCCTAACAATAAGAAAACCTTCATTACTCATATGGATTCCCTTCCTATTGTTTAAATCATTTTGATAATATTGAGCTTAATTATAAATATGTGTGTAAGTACTTCTAGTTGGAAAATAAAACTTTGAATAGTCATTTTTGTTGGATTACTGAGAGGGGGGGTGAATCAGTAATAGAGCAATCTAATCATTTTTAACCATATAATGCAAGTGTTATATCAATGTAGCGTTATCATTCAATATTTGCAGAGTAAATGAACAATCATACACATACACAGTACACCAGTGTTTTTACGTGGAAACCCAAAGCGGGAGAAAACCATGAAATGTTTTTTCTTATATGTCTTGAAGAATTACATTCATTAGAAGCACCAACTTCCTTTTTTTTCCAGTTGCAACTGGGAGGAGGCTCCAACCCCCTAGTTTCTCAGGCTACAACCCAAGGAAAACTCTAACTCCCTAATTCTCTGGCTACAACCAGAAGGAGGCTACAACCCCCTATGTTCTCCGACTACAACCGGAAGGTGGCTACAACCACCTGTCCTTTCCCTCTCCAACTGCCCTGACATATAAGTAGAATGATGGAACCACTGTCACACTATCACTATGAGATATATTGTTGTAAACCTGTACCAATCAACCTACACCAAAAACCTATACCAATAACATGAACCATGCATCAATCATGCATCAACCTGTACCTCAACATGTAATCAACCTGTACCATAAACAAGTGCACCAATCTGTACCTCAACCTCAACCACAACAAAAATCCCTCATCAATTTCATCATCCAAATCTGATTTGTAACTTTTTAATAGACCTGGTGTGTATGATCACATACCTGCAAACTTTTCTTAACTTTATCAACAAGAGACTAGCATTTTCATCAAACTTTACTTTAGTCTCACATGACTAGTTTTGGATTAGTCAACAACCCTAATTTGAAATAATCATAATTATGTGCATGTAATGAATAAAGATATGGAAATAGTACATAATGTTCTTCGGTGTGTTTTATGCAATTTCTCCAGGTGTCACTACTTGGAACCTCTCTGAAAATGAGCTATAGAAAAAATGGCATACCTTGTTGAATTCTTACTTATTCTAGAGAGTGAACTTGTAGAGAGTGCCCCACACAGAATATGTGTTGTATGGATATGAAAATTGTACATAGAATACTACAGATTGTACTCTAACCAACACATTTTGTCTTACTAAATTTGGATCTGTTATGAAAAAGTTATGATGTTTTTACCTGAAACACTTGTTTTAGACTAGTTTCAGGACTAGCCACAAACCCTATTTTCCACGGAGTGTAACTCCAAAAATACAACAACCCACAAGCTGAAATTCGTACCACAACTACTTGGATATGTTTCTTCAATGGCCTTTGAATTGCACGATCTGAATTATTCTAGAAAAACAAATATTGCGAAAATGGTGAGATGACTTGTAAATAACATACCTTAGAAAGCACCATCAAAAGAATTTATCCTCCTTTGAATTTCAGCCTTCTTTACTTCACCTTCCCTCTAAAATTCGGCTTAGATATCCTTTGGTTACCTCAATCACATGTAGATATTCAATATGCTCAAGTGTGATTTAAAATGAGAGAGCCTCGCCTCTTATTTATACTTTCAGGTAGCTTCCTCAAGGGGTTACCTTTTAACCATCTTAACCCAGTTTCCTTATTTTAGGGTTAACCCACTTCTAACCACTTTCTATAATTAGAAAGTTCTCCATTTACATTATTATTTAAATAATCCTCCTTGACTTTGTCACTTCACTTTATTATTTAAATAATCCTCTTAGACTATGTCACTTCACTTTAGTATTTAAAGAATCCTCTTTGACTTTGTCACTTCACTTTATTATTTAAATAATCATTTTTTACTTTGTCACTTCACTTTATTATTTAAATAATTTCTTCTTTGCAAGCACTTTGACTTCTTTGACCTTTTGGGGCTTCAAGCCAACATATGAGGGTCCTCCAAATTTGTAAGGCCATAACTCTCAAACCGTGAGGACTTATGTGACGTTCCACATACCACCAGAAATGAGATGACATGTACTATCCATCTAGAATAGTCTTACCTACAAATACATCAAAACTCATACCATTATACATCAAACAAACTTGGGTCAATTACCCAAACCTTTGTGCTACCAGAATTCACTATCAAACTTTCTTCAAGGGTGGACATCAATGACAACCAACCCAATTATTCAACAATTTTGGTTGGCACCTTGTAGGTATGATGAGATAAACAATTGTTAAGTGAAGGCCCCATCTACAAGCATGGCTCATCCATTGGCTCACTTGGAATAGATCAGGATGGAACCAAAGTAGAATTAATCACCCATTGTCATGCTTTTATTTCACACCAATGATAATCCCTACACATTGGTCATCTCTTATGAATAAAAAATACAATATTCTAAACCTGTATGGGAAATCGGGTAATATTACATGATGTGAAGAGAAAAAGACATCTTAATCTAAGACATCATACAAGGAAAACAATTACATACAATACCAATTTTATCATAAGTTTTCACAATAACATGCATGTGACATAAGACATGAACCTTGAATAGCAAGGTGAAGGCCAACTAGTGGTTGACCATTGGAGACTTTGCATGCTAGGTGAGAATGTGGGATGTGAGTGTTTAATAAGCATATACTAAGCTTCACTAGCTCAAAATTAAAAATCAAAATCCAGATTTTTTCATTAGATATTAGCATCAAACACAAGAAAAACCAAGATGACCAACCCCTGCTTATCCATTTCCCGATCTACATGTATACCAAATATTCACATATTGAAACCTTAAAACTATCACTTTTAAACTTGAAGTGCCTAATTTATCAGGACATATATTTTATCAATATGGAGGCCATATGGAAACCATGGATCTAGTGGCTAGAATTGGTAGGATAAAAACAAAATTCATTGTAATTATCGATAGTCTATGTGTGAGAGGTTAAAATTTCACAGTAAACATTTTCCAACCTGCAACTGATCTTTTCATAATTTTGTGCCACTATAATGTAACTAACAATAACATAATTATGTTTATTAGAACAAGTAATACTACTTTGGTCTCCATAATCTATCTAGATAAAAATATGAAGTCTAACATTGGAGCATTTTATTTTCTTGTAGATATTGCACCAAACAATTCATAATTTCGTGACCCCACAACGGCCATAGCCTTTTGAACTCAAGCATTGATGCATTATTATTACAATATTACAAAGACCATGTCATTACTACACCAATGATATTATACTTTATTGTAGCTAAATTTGTTCATAAACTACCAAAAATGAAAAATGTTGAAAAAATAGAGATTAGAACTACACCAAAAGAATCCAAATATAATGATAACAACATTCACAACCAGATTTCAAAGGTTGTAAAAGAGTAACATAAGAAACATATCATCACTTCTAAATTTTTATAAGTTTGTGTGGTTTGTACCTTCACTCAAATATGGGACTAATGGGAGTTCTCATATATTACTATAGTTAGAATCAAAATGTCGAAATTTAGAGCCATACAAGAGTCATTCAAATCAAATCCATATTATAAAGGTAGAATCCATGTTTCTGAACCTTGGATGAATTGATAATTATATTCCTATGGTTAGGCAATCATAGCCAATTGGCTTAGTAGAGGCCATTTATGTGAAGTTGAGTTGGAGAATGCACCTCCTTCAAACAATGGTAGTTTGTTCAAGAT
>JASDQU010735677.1:78929-93290 GCA_032191745.1 Picea mariana
AGGGATTTTGGTTGAGGTACATGTCAGGTACATGGTTGAGACAAGTAGTTGATGAGTTGGCACATACATGAGGTGTATAGTTGATGATGTTGGTACATATTGATGAGTCATAGTTGATGAGTATCTGATACATGATTTTTACATACTTGGTACATGGTTGGAGGCACTTGTTAGTAGTATTGTTGACACATGGATTATGAATGATGTAGCATACTTGTATTGGTATATTATTATAAACACATACTGATCTTGGTGATGATTATGAGTTGTTGTGTTATGATTTGTTGATGCACATATTTGAGAGTTGGGTTGGTGAGTATATCTTATTTGGTTGATAAGATTGATGAGATAGGTTGTTGTGATAGGTTGTTTGGACAGGTTGTTGTGATATGTCATTTGTACAGGTTGAGGTACAGGTTGATTCATGGTTGATTCATGGTTCAGGTTATTGGTACATGTTGGTTGGTGCAAGTTGATTTGTACAAGTTTACAACAATATATCTCATAGTGATAGTGTGAAAGTGGTTCCATTGTTCTACTTATACGTCAAGGTGGTTGGACAAGGAAAGGACAAGTGGTTGTAGCCACCTTCCAGTTGTAGCCTAAGAACATAGGGGGTTGTAGCCTCCTTCTGGTTGTATCCAAATAATTGTGGAATTTGAGCTTCCCTCAGGTTGTAGCATGAGAAACTAGAGGGTTGGAGCCTGCTTCCAGTTGCAACTGGAAAACAAAGGAAGTTGGTGCTTCCAATGAATGTAATTCTTCAAGACATATAAGAAAAAACATTCCATGGTTTTATCCCACTTTGGGTTTCCACGTAAAAACACTGTGTTAATGTGTATGTGTATGATTGTTCATTTTTTCATTGTCTATTTACTCTACAAATATTAGATGATAATGCTACTTTGATATAACACTTGCATTATATGGTTAAAAAGTATTACATTGCTCTCTTACTGATTCACCCCCCCTCTCAGTAATCCAATAATTGGAATCAGAGTGGGTTCCTTCAGGAAATAGTTTGACCATTGGAAGGAGATCATGGATTATTCTGAGACTGGAGTACCAATGTTTAATGGTCAGAATGGTTTAAAGTATAAGATGTGGAACATAAGGACAAAACTATTTTTACAGGCACAGGGACATTATATTTGGCTATAAGTTGTTACAAGATATTATATTTCAAAAAAGGAAAAGATTGTAGCCAAGAATTGAATAAGAAGAACAAAATAGAAATGGATTTCATCTGGGAATGATTACCTAATCTGGTAGAGAAAATGTTGGTAAATGTTCATCGACCAAAGAAATTTGGGATAAGTTACATAATGTATATTCTTCACCCATCACAGAATCAGAAAATTCCAAGGAAGATGCAGGTACAAAACAACAAGAAAGATGCTCATCATGTCAGAAAGATTCAGAAAAGGAAGAGTGTGAAGAAGCAGAAGTTGATTACTGAGAACAATTGATCAGTGCAATTGAATATCTAAAGAAATAAAAATAATAAAACAATTCATCCAAGAAAGAATTCATGAAGAAAAAGGAAAGTGTTCAAGTTTCCAAAAAATCTTAGCAGGTCATCAAGAATTTAAGAACTCACGTAGAAAATGCCAAAAGAATTGAAGAAACTCTAGAATATCAAAAGAAATGTTTAGAAGCAAACATAACAACACAAAAGGAAGAAGTAGAAAAGAGAGAAAAGATACCGACGAATCATCTGAAGGAAAGAACCAATGACTCAAACCAACTTAAGGAAGAGTTTGGTCAAGAAGAAAGAAGACTCGAAGAATAAATAATTAGATTGAAAATCCAACTTGAAGAAGCAAAGAGAACAAAAGAAGTGATGAAGTCTCAGATAATGAAGAAAGAAGAATAGGATGAGAATCTTGAAGAAGTTGTCACACTAAGAGTCAAATTCGTCAAGGTCAACAAGAATGTTGAAGAGACAGAAACATTCACATCAGATATAGAGAATGAAGAGAAACACTCAAGGTTTCTAGAAAAGAAGAATGAAGAAAATATAAAGAGTTATGCAGAAGTACTCAAAGGAAGGATTCATGGTCAACTAGAATCTAAGAAAAATATTGAAGATACATCTTCAAGCAGACCATTCATGTTCAAGACACAAAGAAGCTTCAATCATGATCATGATCAGTCAAGGAAGAAATTCAGAAGGAATACACCACAAAGAAGATTATTCACTCCCAAGTATGCAAATTTATTTTATGGTCATTGTTTTTATTGCACTAATTTTGGACATAAGGTTGCAGATTGCAGGCATTATAAAAGAAATTTTCAAGCAAGAACTGCATATGTGTCCCCATGTAACATTGAATGTTACAATGTCATAACTATGGACACATAGCTAGTGATTGTAGAAGCATGATCGATACTTCCATGAAAGATAACACTGATATCAGATAGAATAAAGCATGGATAATAAAACATGAAGAGCAGGTGAACAAAGACGAGGTCCTAGAGATCGCAAGATTGGCAATAAAACGAGATGAAAAAAATTCTACAGAGAAAAAGAAAGATGTCAGATATAGAAAGGTTTGGAAAATAACTGAAATAAAAGAAGGAACATGTTCAAGTGATTGTAATTTCAGGAATTGTAGTGAAAGATGAATCCATAGACATAAAGAAAGAAGTCACAGCTCAGAGAGATGATGAATCTACCAATGAAGATGATGATGAATCTAGCAATGAAGATTATGATGAATACACATCAGAGTAGAAATTGTTCTAAGCCATCTTTCATATATACTCCCAGGTAATATGAATATTATACAGGGGGAGTCTATGCGATAGCTATGACAGAGAAAAGAACCATCCTTCAAGCATCTTGCAGAGTTTGAGAAGATAGATCCAGAGAAGTCAATTAATAGAAGTACAGTTTTATGAATTAATCAAGACTTCATGATAGTATAGTGATAAATGGGTCTGCATTATGGACAATTGCGCAAGTAGATTCTTGGAAAGTATGGATGAGAGTATGCATTCATAGATTGGTTCAAAGAGTGGTTCAGAGACAAAGGAAAATTATCATTATGGATGATAATTACACAAGAAATGGCTCGAACAATGCTAATGGATTCCAAATTGACAGACATTTCGGACAGTTTCACTGCATACAACAATTCACATTCAAAATAGAGTAATTCTCATAAACAACAATGACAAAAATCCCTATGAACTATGGAAAGAAATCACATACAACAAACTCTACATCAAGGTAACTCAAGATAGTATTTCATTAATTGAAGTTTAGGTAGATGATATTATTTTTGGAAGTACTGATGACAGGTTAAGCCAGAGATTTGCAAAGGACATGCATAATGAAATTGAAATTTCATTAATTGGAGAACTATCCTTCTTTCTGGGTCTTCAAATACATCAAAGAAACCAAGGAATTTTTATTTCTCAAACCAAGTATATCAGAGAAATGCTAAAGAGGTTTGGAATGGAATATTGCAAACCGGTTATAACTCCCATCAAAACCAGTTGCAAGTTGAGAAAAGATGATGATTCAAAGTCTACATATCAAAGACAATACAAGTCAATGATTGGTAGCCTACTATATGTGACAACATCTAGACCAAATGTAATGCAAGAAGTTGGATAGGTGGCACAATTTCAAGAAGAACCAAATGAATCACATATATTAGCAATGAAGAGGATTTTCAGATATCTCAAAGGAACAAAAGAGTTTGTATTATGGTATCCAAAAGGAAAGGATCTATCAATTATTACCTACACAGATGAAAATTGGAAAAGTTGCATTGATGATCGACGAAGCACCAGTGGAGCAACGTTCTACTTGGGTGAGGTATTAGTATTATGGATAAGCAAGAAACAATCATCAATATCTTTATCTACAGCCGAGGCAGAGAATATTTCATCAACAACATGTTGTACACAGGTTCTATGGATGAAACAAACTCTAACAGATATACAGGTTGAGTATGATGAGCCCATTCCAATCTATTCTGATAATATAAGAACCATCAATATCTCAAAGAACTCGGTGATGCACTCCAAGACGAAGCACATTCCAATCAAGAATCACTTTCTACGGGAACAGTTTGCAGAGAAGAACATCAAAGTTGAATATGTGGGCACAAAAGAACAAGTGGTAGACATATTTACAAAACTGCTTCCACGAGAAGCCTTTGAGTATCTTCACCAGAGACTAGGATTAATTTATACACTAAAATGAATGCTTTTGAATGCTTATCTTACATGTATTAGATGTACACAAGGAAGCACCATAAATAGAACAATTCAGGTTGGGATATCAGTTTCAGGAAGAGTTCTATTAGGGGGAATAGAACCATATGGAAAGATACATTTTCCATTGATGACAAATGGGGAGAGATTTATTAGATGTAAAGGTAAATGATTGGAGAGAGATCATAGAGGCATGTTTCCAAGGGGCGTGATTGTCACAACGAAAGAATGAGCAATATGACTTCAGAGTGATACCCTTTGTCAAAAAGGGAGATATTATTCATGTGAAGGGAGAGAGAGTAATCAAAGACTTATAAACACAAAGAAAAATAAAAAAAATGTAGACAGGGGGAGAAACCCCAAGGAGAATTCAGTTAGGGGGAGCAACCCCAAAGGGAGATACCCTTTTCCATTGATGTCAAAGGGGGAGTAATAGAAACATTGAAGAGGAGTATATGCATGAATGTTATCATGACTATGTGTTTCCATCAATGCAAAAGGGGGAGATTGTCAGATAGTTTGCTTATGTTGTTGGACAATTGGTATGGATTGTTGGTTGTCGTTGATGTCAACCATTAGAGAGTGATATTGTAGATTCTGGTAGCACAATGGTTTGGGTAATGGACCCAATGTTGTTTCATGTATAATTGTATTTGTTTTAATATATTGGAAGGTAAGACTATTCTATATGTATAGTACATGTCATTCCATTTTCGACGGTATGTAGAACGTCACATAACTCCTCATGGTTAGAGAGTTATGGCCATGAGAAGTTGGAGAACCCAGGTTTGGGTAATGGACCCAATGTTGTTTCATGTATAATGGTATGTGTTTTAATATATTTGAAGGTAATACTATTCTATATGTGTAGTACATGTCATTCCATTTTCCGCGGTATGTGGAACGTCACATAACTCCTCATGGTTAGAGAGTTATGGCCATGAAAAGTTGGAGAACCCAGGTTTAGGTAAGTTATTTCATGTATAATGGTATGTTTTTTAATATATTTTAAGGTAAGACTATTCTATATGTATAGTACATGTCATTCCATTTTCAGCGGTATGTGGAACGCCACATAACTCCTCATGGTTAGAGAGTTATGGCCATGAGAAGTTGGAGAACCCAGGTTTGGGTAATGGACCCAAGTTTGTTTGATGGATAAGGGTATGCATTTTGATATATTTGATCCATGTGGATATTAGTGGCCACCCACCTTTTACAGCTGGTGCAAAACAACTTTCTAGCAATTTTGGTAATTTACTATTTTTAGCAGTTTTTTGGGTCCTAAACTTCCGAAGCCATTTTGAGGCCCTAAACGACATTTTTTGGGGTATGTTGTGGCTAAAAAATTTCATCATGAAATTTTGTGCAACTATTGTAGTCCTCAGATAGATCTTTCCAATGGGCTATCATACCCCTAAAACGGAGATCGTATGCAAAAGTTACGACCCTGGGAAGTTGATGTACTGACTTACCCAAACGGGGCCCACATGACTTTTGGCGCTTCATCTCCTAGGGTTAGGTTTTTGGATGTATAGGGTTTTTTGGCATTCTTGTTTATTGTAAAAAGGCCTTCAAAACCTCATTGTAATCATCTTCTTGCAAATGAGCATAGACATCACATCTCTTCTCAGAGATAAGGTGCCACCATTCCAGCAAGCTTGTTTCCGCTGCATTTTATAGTTTCCAGCTTATTTATTTATTGAATAGAAAATTAGTTTTACTGTATCTCTGTTATTTTGTGTTAAGAACCTATTAATAATATGTATTCATTTTGTTTTTCTCATAAAATCTAGATCAATGGTATCAGAGTGGTTTTCTCCTTGTTGTCTTAATGCATGTCCCTAATGAGGTCGGAGTACAAAGACTTGGGTCTCAAGCTTGTTTCTTTCGAGGACAAAAACTCTCGCACACCCAAGCAACCTCTCATGGAAGGAGAAAATAAATATGATGGGACAAGAGATCCTTTCAAACTGTTTATTGAGGAAGCCCTCACACAATAGAGGAACAAGATGATGGATAGTTTCATGCAAATCCTTCGACGACTACCAACAAGCAACGCATCTTCTTCAAATAGAGGTGCCTCCCCCTTCAAGGTACAAATAAACTTCGATATTCCTATATTTGAAGGTCAGATAGACGCAGATATTGTAGACAAGTGATTGAATATACTAGAAGGGTATTTTTCTGTCCATAACTTTTCGAATAGAGAAAATATTACTTTTTCACTCCTCAAAAACGTTCCCCATGTCAAAGATTGGTGGGAAATGTTCTGTGAGCAAAAGAAAACAAAGGAACCCTTATTATTTTTAGTCACGACCACCTAGGAATCCTTCAGGGATGCTATTAAGGAACAATACTACCCTATCGGAAGTTATGACGACCTGTATACCAAATGGACCACACTGTGGCAAGAAAGAGACCAAGCAATGCCAGATTTCACAAATATTTTCCATACCTTGTGCACTAAGATGGGTATCAAAGATTCAAAGTGACATCTAGTGCTCAAGTATAGTGGTGCTATGCATAGATATATCCAGAATGAAATGGAATTTTCAGACATCTCATCCTTGGGCATGACCTACAGATATGCTGTCAAAATTGAGCAGAAGATCATACAAAAGACACGGCTATTTGGGCCTAGGAACCCCTCAAAACACAAGCCAGGAAAGGGTGGCCCCAACCCACAGAACAAAGGACAGAGCAAATATGGATAGTATCAAGACAGCCAGTCCAAGCTTCAAGAAAAGAAGGACACCAAAAAGACAAAGAAAGACAGTGGGAAGTGTTGTGACTTCCATAAGAGCCCTTGGCATAACACTGTTGAATGCCACTCAAAGAAGTCGTTGGTGGCCGAAGTGAAAGCCTATGAATCAAATGCAGATTCTGACTCTGAGCCAGAACCATAAAGGGGAAGATGGATCATTGACGCAGAACCTAGCGCAACCATTGCTACCACCAAGCTCCATCCTGGTGAACCAGACGAGCCAGAAGAAGGAGAGTGCCTCTTCCATTCACAGATGTGGGTAAAAGGCACCCCGCTGCACTTCATCATTGATAGCGGTAGCCATAAGAACCTCATCTCAGCAGATTTCATCAAGCGGCTAGCCCTGCCAACAACGCCACACCCACAACCCTACACCATTGGATGACTCCGCTAAGGAAGCGATCTCCGCGTCAGCCAACAGTGTCGACTATCGTACGACATCAAGCTCTTCAAAGATGAGGTATTGTGTGATGTTTCTCCTCTCGAATTTTGTGATGTTCTTTTGAGCCAACATTATTTATGGAAACGTCATGCTGTATATGAGTCTAGGCCTCGTAGTGTTATTATTACTTTGAACAGGAAATTGTACAGGATACCCGAGGCAGTCCCACCTAGTGCTATTTCCTTGATCTCTGCTAAGCAATGCAGGAAGGTCGTCTCTCAGATGGGGAATTTTGTATTCTTCATGATTTGATCTTAGAAAAAGTGAAAGATCACAACCACATCCAAGGTCTCTGCGACTGACCTCTCTTCACGGTAGAAGTGAGTAGATAAGGTTGTGGAAGAATACTCAGATATCTTCTCCTCACCTATAGAGGTACCTATGCACTTCTAGGTCAAGCACCCCATCGATCTAACCCTCGATGCATCGTTTCCCAATGGGCTAGTCTATCATCGCTCTTTGTTAGAAAATGAGGAGATCAAGCGGCGGATCCAAGAACTGCTCCACAAGGGGCACATCCGTTCTATCTCATCACCTTGCGGGAGTCCAATCGTGTTGGTACAGAAGAAAGATGGAACTTGGCAACTCTGTATTGATTACTGGGCTCTGAATAAAATCATGGTCAGAAATCGATACTTGATTCCCCGAATCGAAGACCAACTTGATCAACTTACGGGGGGAAAATACTTCAGTAAGATTGATTTGAAGTCTGGCTACCACTAGGTCTCGATAGAATAGACAGATGTATGGAAGACCACCTTCAAGTCAAAGGAAGGCCTTTTTGAATATTTAGTCATGCCCTTTGGTTTGAAAAATGATCCAACCACTTTCATGAGGATGATGGATGATATCCTGCGACCATTCACCAATACTTTTGTAGTGGTTTGTATGGATGAAATTCTAATTTACAGCAAGACTTGGGCCAAACACTTGCAGCATATTCAATAGGTTCTTCACACCCTGCGACAGCACAAGCTATAAACCAACTTGGAAAAATGCTCCTTTGGCATGGATAGGGTCCATTACCTGGGCTACATCATTGATCAACATGGAACACATGTGTATCTAGCCAAGATCCAAGTCATCTGTGACTGGCTATCCCAAACCACACTCATTGAGCTTCGGAGCTTCTTGGGCCTTGCCAATTTCTACCGCAGGTTCGTGCTGGGATTCTCCCATATTGCATGGGCCCTCAACCAAATAAACAGGGGTGGTGGTAAGGAAAAATTTGCGTGGGGCCGGTGCCAAAAACAAGCGTTTGATGATTTGAAATAGCGCTTGTGCTCAACCCCAGTACTTTCACTACCAGACCTGCAACATCCCTTTGAGATCGAGACATATGCTTCAGACTATGCTATGGGCATCGTTCTCACTCAACACGGCCACCCCGTGGCCTATCATAGTGAGACATTGTCAAATACTTTCCATAAGTACCCTACTTATGACAAAGAAATGTACTCCATTGTGCAATCCTTTCGCCAGTGGAGACATTACATTCTTGGGAAGGAGACAATCATCCACACTGATCATAAGCCACTGCAATTCATGCAGACACAGGGAAAATTGAAGAATAACCGCCATCAAAAGTGGTCCAGATACTTGCAGCAATTCCACCTCAACATCAAGTATAAAATAGGAAGCACCAATCGCATCGTTGATTTCCTCACTACACCACCAGTATGTTGGCAGCCAATTCACATTTTCCACTATCTTGTAAGCTGCCTACACCAATGTTTCACAAACATCGATTTTTCGTCGCAATTTTCAAATGAATGACACTTTTATTCTTTGCGCCTTTTTACACATTTACCTTCGTTTTGTTTTCACGACTGTAAGCGTGAAAACTTAATCTTTCGAAGTCGCATTGAAATCATTAGTTGAACTATCATGATCCTTCTTTTCAATATGTCTATTGCGCTTATATTTTCGCTTATCGTTATGCAGCTGGCAAAAATTTTTGATCTGTACTCATTGGTCATTTTTGTATTGATTGTGTGACTTGGTTTCATTGAGTTTGTAATGCATTGGCATTTGGATTTGTATGTTATTTGACTTACTTCACCATTGGTTTCATAAAGATGCATAGGGGTTATGATTAAATCTTTTATATATATCTTTTAGTATAATTCCTATGTTCTTGCTTCCAAAACTATTGGCACTTTGATTATATGAAAACCCATTGGTACATTGGTTAAACTATTGATATGAGCTGTTACAATACATTGGCGCATGGTTAAATATTCAATTTTGGTTTCAAATTGAATAATTGATGGTTTGAAACTATGGTATAATTTTGATTGCGCGCATTGGTTTATACACTCACCATTGATTTTATTGGTTGGGAAAATGACATGATTATTGAACTATACTATAATGAGGTTGAACAACTATGAATGTCGGTGGTGGTACCTTTAGCAATAACTATTTTGCATGGTAGAGATAAGCTCCACCACCTTCGCACGATGGCATTTATGCCTATCCCTTATCCTCGTTCACTTCTGTTAGCTCGGGTAGCTCTGCTCCTGTGTGTGTTATGATCCAAACCCTCGGCTTACCATGTGCTCGGCTCCATGGAACTAGTCATGTGAATCGAGCCAAACGACAACCAAGCCTTGTTAATGCTTGACAATGCCTGCAAAGACTTGGAGGAAAATGGGTGGCTCACCTTCATACAGCGATTCGAGGGTTTTAATCTCTATGTTGCATAGCAGTTCGCTTTGACTTTCGATGGTTATCGAGCCAAGGTCAGCGACATACAGTTGGAAATTGATGAGAAGTTTATTAGTTCTGCTACAGGGTTACCCTCCTCGGGACAATGTTGGTTCAAAAATTCTAAGGTCGAGGAGGTGCCATGGACGCTACTGTTCGTCTCCCGAAAGGTCACCTCTTGTGAAAGAGGTATGCCCATCTCTGCACTTAAACCATGATGGCACGATACTTTGATGGTGGTCAAACAGTTTGTGACCTGTGAAGGTCGATACGGACTTGTGTTTCTCTACCACCTGTGTTTGCTAATGAATTTTATAGGATATCCATTGAATATACCTTTCTACTTCCATCTTAGCCTATATAAAATGTCTAAAAGGTTTAAAAGGCAGAAGGCCGACAATAGCCTGTTCCACTATGGGCTTATTAAACTTATCGTTATTTATCACTTGAGTTTACATGGTGATAGCTGGAGAGCTTTCATAGCTCGGAATGGTTTTGATGACACAAACCCTGTCTAGGTTGACAAACCTGTGGTAAGTGAAACCAAGGATATGTAAGGGCACCGGTGGTTTATCCTTGGTTTCACTTACCNGGTCGATCCTGCTATTGACTTACCGGATGTTGGAACTGAGAAGGCCAAGACTATTAAGAATCCTGCGAGCAAAAAGCCCAAGGAAAACCCTACTGCTAATGCCAAAGGAAAAAGGAATGCCCGGCTCATTTCGAGAATGACTAGAAATAAGCCTAAACCCTCTGCTGAGTCAAACCCTATCGTCCTAAGTGAGGATTCAGATTCTGACGTAGAACAATTCTTAGCTAGTGAGTACCCTTACTCACAGGGTTTATGCCCCGAACCACCTTACAATTTCATGACGAATCTTCTCCCCTGCCTAAGGAACGACCCTAGCTACCATGGTATTAAATTGCCTAATGAAACCCTCAGCCATATGATCAAACCCTCGCCTGCTCTTTCAAAACCCACACAGCCGTCATGTGACCAATGTGAGTTATGGTTGGAACGATATTACATCGATGTTCCTCTACTCCAATCAAAATTCCAATCACTGGAAGATCAAATTGCAATATTGACCAGCCAAAGAGACCAACTCCAAGCAACTGATAAGAAGCAGAAGACAACTGGCTCCATCCTTTTCAAGAATGTTGAATTGGCCACAGCTGTTATCAATTCCAAATTGTTGTGATCAAGCCTTTTGCTCGCCATACAAGTATGATTTTTATATCGTTTTAGTTCTGTGAATGACCATCAGTAATATAGTGATTGAAATGTAGTCTTCGAATAGCTCTGTTTACATTTTGAAACGACTCTGTCATAATGTGTTTATCCTGTACAGTGTTTTCACTTGCTAAAAATGAATGGAATTTCGATTTGACATACGATTTGCTCATAGATTCTTATCGGATTTGAATGGTTTTCGTTTGGATTTGATTTCGTTATGGTTTGTATACTGTGATTGGCAAACGATTTCAACGAGGTCAGTTGTTACGATTCTTTAATATGCTGTGTCCTATGATTTTCTAAATCGGGAATACCACTCTGTTCAATTTAATTTGGAAAGAACGACTCTGTTTTTACAAAAACAATGCTCTCATTTAAGCCTGTGCAAATGCGCCCAAATTATGGAATGGATTTGATTCATGACAACTATGCTAAACCCCAGCCGATTAATTCGCTTGATTGGATTGCTGTTAGTTCGATCATTTTCATGAGTTAGATTTGTATCATAAATGAATGCTCTGTTTGATTTTGATTTGTAAAACGAGTTGGTTAAATCCAGATCGACGATTGGTATGTATGTTAAATTCAGTTATAATTCGTTTGAAATGAACGATTTCGTTCAATGCCAATTGAGTTTGTTTGCCCAATTTACAATAACAAATTACAAATTCTGTTGCCAATCAATCGATCCTGTTATGATTTTATTTGAATTGATTTTCGCGCCAGTTTGAATTGATCTATTCGTGGCATGAATCGTTTGCTGTGTTAACACAGTTATAACAATTTGAAAATAATCTTGTCGGATTCATATCTCCTGATTAACAATTACTTGCGATTTGTTTTGATTATGTTGATTTTGATTTAATATGAAACGATTGCACTATTGTGCCATATAATTTTGTCACCCGACTTTGTGGTAACAAACAAAACAGAGTACGCCTATCTCTGTAGTCTTTAATTAATTTGGATCTTGTTTGATTTCGAATGGTATAACAACTTCAAATTGAATGATTCATTTTCAAACAGCTACTGGACGTTAATTGAAATTGATGTTTTGAAAAAATATTTTAATCGATTTTGATGTTGATTATGTGTCTTATTTAGACCAGCTACAGAATCGCAAGATTCTGTAGCTAGTCTATAGGATTAGATTTTTGTCATTTTGTTAATAAAGAATCCTTCTAACTTGTTCATTTTTGGTCCTTTTCAGGTAAATTCGAATTACATGGGACATTTTGGACAGGCTAGGGGATATTTGTGTGTTTTAGTTTTATTTTAGGCTCCTAGTTTAGTTAAACTTGGGATATCTTCCCAGATTTTATGTAAACAGTTTTATAACTTCCACAGGGAGGTTTTACCCTATGAAAAACTTATAAATACTTATTATTTTTGTAATAAGGATCATCCTCACTCATGGGAGAACCAGGCTATGGATTTCTAATACAAACTGAGACAGAAGTTGATGTTCTGCTACAGCGTTCACTTTTCATAATATCAATTTTTTGTTTCAAGTTTATACTTATCAATTTGCATTTGATTAGTGACTACTTTAGCTATCATAATCTTTTGCAAAATGATATGAATTAATTAATATGATCTATGTCTGATTTCTTTCAACATTTAAAAATACAACAATTACTTAGTTCAGTTAATGAATGGCAGATTTCTCTTCTTCATCAATTGAACTATCATGTATAGATCTTTACATACAGGTTTATCTAACTGTGAGGGTTTATAAATTATAAGATTGTTGCTATTTTTTATGTATTGTTTGTCCTATAAACACACTTGAAGAGCATTGCAGCTATCATTTACGAGCAGCTCCTGGATAATTTGGTGCAGGTTTCCTCCCTCCGATCTGCTAAAACAATCATCATACACAGGACAAATCTGGAGCATTTCCAGGTTAGATTGTTATTTATTTGTTAGTATATTATTAGTAGTTCAGTTAGATATATGTTTAGTTAGATTTATATTTAGAATTAGTATATTAGTGATTTAGTTTAGTCAGTTTTTCTGCTTTATTTCTGTTCATAAAATTATAAAATCAACAAAAATATCTTTCGCTGTCTTAGGGAAGAATATCAATGAGTTTTTCAGGTTTTATTTAAATCTGTAAATTGTAGATATTGTACATTTTGTGAATAAGTTATATTTCAGTTAATAATTAGATAGTTAATTAGTTAGAGTTAGTATAGTATTAGTTAGTAGATTGTATGTATAGAATAGTTAGATTAGTTTAGTTTGTTTTAATAATTAGTTTTAGTTTAGTTTGTTTAATAGTTAGTTTTAGTTACAATAGTTTATTAGTTTGTTTTATTTAGTTTTAGTTAGATTAGTTAGTTTATATTAGTTTTATTTTTGTTTTCTTAGGACCTTAGATCGGCTAACGGAGCCGCTAAACCCGTCAGGGTGGTTCATCCCAAATGGCTTGGGTTATTAGACAACCCTGGACCGGGTCCACTCTCTCAGTTGACGGATGATTGATTTCGCCCATCAACACAGCCGTAGAACTCACCACGGTGATATACTCTTG
Organism: Picea mariana; assembly: GCA_032191745.1. Lineage (NCBI taxonomy): Eukaryota > Viridiplantae > Streptophyta > Pinopsida > Pinales > Pinaceae > Picea > Picea mariana. The sequence goes on from JASDQU010735677.1 coordinate 92,851, forward strand.
TGGTCATGAGACCTCTATATGGCCCCAACTCTATGAGACAGACCCTGAATTCGCCACCACCTACCAAATGTTGGGTGAAAACACAATTTTCATTGATTTCCATCTTCAAGATGGGTTGTTGTGTCATCTGGGCCATATATGTGTTCCATAAGTGAGCGAAAGAAGTTGATCTGGGTATCCCACTACAGTCAGGTGGCAAGACACTTCGGTGTTGAACAGACAATGGAGATACTATAGAAACATTTCTACTGGCCGAAAATTTGATAGGAGGTCAACAAGTATATCAGGTCCTGCACTGCCTGTGCTATTGCCAAACCAACCACTAAGAAACAGGGCTTGTACACCCCTCTTCCTACTCCTGACAGACCATGGGAATCCATCTCAATGGACTACATGTCGGGCCTCCCATCCACCAAGCAGGGAAATGACTGTGTTTTTGT
>JASDQU010735677.1:97808-108064 GCA_032191745.1 Picea mariana
AATCGAATGATTGTGCATATCCTTCGCATGTATAATTCAAAGAACCCTCGCACATGGGATGAGATCCTTCCCTATGTCCAACATAGCTACAACTAATCCCTGCATAGCTCAAATGACCACAAACCCTTTCAGGTGGGGTTGGGATTCCAACCATTGGGTTCCATAGATGTTTCACTTCCCCTTGCGGTCACCTTGATCGAATCATCTACTGCTCCAACTGAAACCGACAAAGCCACCCAATTCATTGAGCGGATACAACACATTAGCTAACAGGTTCATGATATCCTACTGATGCAGGAGCATCGTGCAAAGCCAAAGCACACAACTAAGATAAAGAAATAGCTGGACGCGCGGAGGAAGAAAAAGAGCACATTTTCATAAGAACCGTTTTGAATTTTGAACTTAAAAGGCATTAATGTAATAGTTAGGAAGATGGTGTACTTTTCATTTATGTCTGGTTGTTGAAAACAGATCGTGAGCTATTTTATCTCACCTGTCAATGTAAAAGGCATTTAAGCCCAGTTAATGAAAGTAGGTTAGTTTGAATTAATAAGATTAGACAGTTTAGAGAGTAGGAGGGAAAATGGGTATAGACACCCTCACTATGGTATCATTGTAGAAAAAATTTGTATCATTAGCATAGCACAGAAGAGAGAGCTGAAGCAGAGAGCTATAGAAAAATTCCATATACAGGAGCTTTCAATAAATATATGAAGCTTTGAATCAGATTTCATGGTGTCATGATGTTTTCTATTTATACATGGTGAATGGTATGTTCATGGTTGTTTATTCTCTTTGTTATGCATTTGCTTTAATACTGTGTGTATGTATGATTTCATGTTGAATGTATGAAGTCTAAGATAGAGAGAGAATGAGTTTCAATTGTTTCTCTTCCTGAGTGAGAGAATTTCCTGCAAGGACTGCAGTGAAGCATCCGCAAGGTGTGCATTGACAAGGGTTCTGAGTTTATCTCAGAAAGCTCAAAAGGGATACTGTTGTTCTCATTCATGCAGAAGTGCAGGTGAAGCACAGAAGCCGTGCAAGGTGTGTGCAGGCTGGTTGAAAGCTTAGAACTTATCAACCAAGAGGAGAGTTGAAGGACTGTTGTTGCAGGGAGTGCACAGAGTCGAAAGATCAAATACCCAGGAGTATTTGAAAGTTTGTCGCAAGGAGTTCGAGCAGGAACCCTTTTGGAGGTTTGAGTTTGTAAGTGAAAGATCAGGAGGGATAATACCTTTAAACACTTAAAAGAAGGATGAAGGTCGAACTACTTCAAAGGGAGAAGAGGGTCGAAGTCATCTAGCAGAGGTAAATTTCAGAACAAAGAACATTGGCTTATTTCACAGAAGTTGTCCAGGAGAAACAAGTGGTCGAAATTCTCTGTGGAGAATTCAAGAAATAGCGAGGACCATAGGATCCAAGAGAGCTGCAGAGAAGTTAAGTGTTGGATTGAACGGAGACTTATTAGTCATTGATCCTGTGGAAAGTACCATTTCAGAATTCAGGGTTTAGAAGTGATAGAGGGACAAAAATCGGAGGTTCCTTCAAGTCTTGAAAGCCAGAAAGATTGAGAGATAGGTGGAAAGAATCCGCATCAGAGATAGAGGACAGTGGGAAAGACAGGTGGCGTACGCGTCACCAGGCAGAGTCAAAAATTCGTTGACTGTTTTTGGGGTTTCGTAGGTTGGAGTTCCGGAAGCCTTGCACCAGGATTCGCGAAGTCCAAATTTCTAAATCGACGAAAAGTCCCATAGGGGAGTCAGTCTCTGCTGAATGCATCGGGGTTCAACATTTCGGCATTTTTGAAGACAAGAAATATGGATTCTTTGTTCCAGGATTCCTGAAATCATGAAACGTGATACGGCTGTGGAGGAGGATGCTGCCAAACATTTCGGTGAATCGAAATTTCAAGTTTCAGTAGTAGAGGGATGAGAAATTCATCAATAGGGATCGTGAAATTGTGAGGCTTGAAGTCCCAAATTAGTGAAGGGCACGACATTATTGTGGTCAAGGATATTTGGGTTGGTGCTTGGTGTTTGTTCACGCAGTATTAGTTCATAAGGACCTGTGGATCAATTCGTTGAAGGTTCCGATAGGGATCCGAAAGAGCCACTTCGGCTCAAGGAGATTTGAACGATCCTGTGAGCGGATCTTGGCCTGTGGGTTGGGGGTCTGCGTCAAGTGGTATTAGAGATTGACTCTGTTTGTATATTGCAGACAGAGGGGGTGAGAGGAGAAAGAGTACTCCGATACATATTAGAGCCATAGGAAAATTTCTTTGTGTTCTGTAATAGAGAAAAGAGGATCATTTCTCAACCATGCTACTGAGAAGAAGAGACAGACCAATGCCTGATTCAGTAGTGGAAGGGGAAATACGTGAATTACGTGCCAATCTTGATTCCATGGAGACAGCACAGAGGCGTATAGTCGAGACTAGGGATTTCAGTGAGGCTGAAAGTGAAAATGAAGCTGGAAATGAAGGAGAAGAAGTCACAGTCGAAAATGCTGCAGACGAATGCCTATTCATGGCTGTTGCTAGGATAGGTGCCAGAGAAAAAATGGACATTCCAGTATATGAAGGAAACTTGGATGTTGAAGAGCTTCTAGATTGGATTAGATCTCTGGATAAATACTTTGACTATGAGGATGTAGAGGAAGATAGAAAAGTCAAACATGCTGTCACTAGACTTAAAGGGCATGCAACACTATGGTGGGATGAATTGCAGGCTAACAGATGCTGCAAAGGCAAGCAAAAAATCAAAATTTGGGATAGAATGGTTGCAAAGATGAAAGCCAAATTCATACCCAAGGATTATCAAATCACTTTGTTTCGGAGGATGCGGAATTTGAGACAGAAGCTGGTGTCAGTGAAGGAATACACTGAAGAGTTCTACAAGATAAACATCAGAGAAGGTCATTGGAAAAGCGATGATAAAAATGTTTCCAGATACATGAATGGTCTACGATATGACATCCAAGATGAGATGAGCATGATGATCATTAAAAATGTAGAAGATTCTTATCAGATGGCTCTGAAAGATGAAAAGAAGCTGAGCCGAAAGCAAGTTCAAAGAGGCCGAGGCAGAAGTCAAGCCAGAGACAAAACAATTGCCCAAGACAAAACTCAGAAAACCTTAAGAAGAGGGGAAGAAACCTCAAACTCAAACTGAGAGAGGAGGAGGCTCACAGAGAGGGTAATATGCCGATATAAATACTTTTCCTCGAGCTAGAGGAAGAGGAAGAGGAAGAGGAAGAGGAGGTGAAGTGAAATTTTTTGTCTGTGGGAAAAATGGACATAAATCTTATGAGTGTCTAGACAGAAAGAAAGAAGGTGGTGAAAATCACATTTCTGAAGCTCGAGGATGGAATGTTGAGGCAGAAGATGCTAAGGGCAGAAGATCCTTGATGATGAGGAAAGTTCTCTTAACGCCAGAGAAAGAGGCAGAGAACCCATCCCAAAGGAACAGTCTGTTTTGGACTACTTGTGAAACAAAAGACAGGGTATGCAAAGTTATCGTGGACAGTGGTAGCACAGACAATCTCGTTTCTACAGAGATGGTAGAGAACATGGAGCTAGAGACTATCGTACATCCAAGCCCATACAGAGTTTCGTGGCTATAAAAAGGACATCAGGTAAATGTCACTAAACAATGTTTAGTTGAATTTAAAATAGGAGGATATAAGGATGAAATCTTGTGTGATGTCATTCCCATGGATGTTTGTCATCTATTACTGGGTAGACCGTGGCAATATGAAAAAAATGTGGTTCATGATGGGAGAAAGAACACATACACCCTGGAGACGAATGGAAGGACTCACATGTTGTTGTCAATTAAGGACAAAGAAATGAAACCAGAGGTGAGCAACACTGTACTTCTCATGAGTGGGAAGGAACTTCTTAATGAGGTTAAGAAGAAAGAAGATACACAATTTATTGTGGTTAGGAAGCCTAGAATTGTTTTGACCAGTACAAGAGTGGATGATTTACCAGAGGAAATCCAGGAGTTACTGGAAGAGTTCGTTGATATAGTAGTGGATGAACTACCTCGTTCATTACCACCGATCAGGAGTATAATCCATCACATTGATCTTATACCTGGATCCAATTTACCAAACAATGAAGCATACAGATTAACGCCACAGGAAAATGAAGAAGTCAAGAGGTAGGTCCAGGACTTAATGGACAAATGATTAGTTAGAGAAATCTTGAGTCCATGCGTTGTTCCAACAGTGCTCAGCTCAAAGAAAGATGGAGGCTAGAGGATGTGTACAGACTCGAGAGAGATCAATAAGATCACCATCAGATACAAATTTCCATTGCCAAGGATGGATGATTTGATGGATTTGTTGAGTGGAGCAAGATTTTTTTCAAAGATTGATTTGAAAAGCGGATATCATCAAATTCGTATGAGAGAAGGTGATGAATGGAAGACATCATTCAAGACAAATGAGGGGCAATAGGAATGGCTTGTCATGCCATTTGGTTTAACGAATGCACCCAGTACTTTCATGAGATTGATGAACAAATTCCTGAAGGATTTCATTGAGAAATTTGTCATTGTATATCTTGACGATATATTGATTTTCAGCAAGACAGAAGAAGAACATTTAAAGCATTTAACTACAGTGATGAGGAGATTACAGCAAGAGAAATTGTTGATAAATATGAAGAAATCATCATTTATGAGGACATAACTCATTTATTTGGGTTTTGTTATCTCTGCAAATGAGCTGAAGATGGACCTGAAGAAGGTGAATGCAATCAAGAATTGGCCATCACCGAAAATTGTGTTTGTAGTTCAAAGCTTCCATGGTTTAGCTAGTTTCTACAAAAAATTCATCCGAAATTTCAGTGGAATTAGTGCACCAATGATGGATACAGTGAAGCAAAGACACAAATCATTTCACTGGACAGAGGAAGCAGAGAAGAGTTTCAATCTACTGAAGAGGAAGATCACTGAGCAACCAATTTTGGTTTTGCCTGATTTCAGCAAGACATTTTAGGTCAAGTGTGATGCAAGTGGGTTTGCAATAGGAGCAGTATTGAGCCAAGATGATAGGCTGATTGCATACTTCAATGAGAAACTGAATGAAGTGAAGATCAAGTACTCAACATATGACAAAGAATTTTATGCGGTCATACAAGCGCTGAAGAAATGGAGACATTATTTGGTTCCTAAAGAGTTTGTTTTGTACAGTGATAACTATTCTTTACAATTCGTGACTCAATAAGAGAAGTTGAACCAAAAACATGCTAAATGGGTTGAATTCATGCAGAATTGTAAATTTGTAATCAAGCATATTTCTGGAACTGCTAACAAATTTGCTGATGCTTTGATCAGGAATTGTTTGCTTATGTAGAAATTCAGAAGCATGGACAGAATATGCAAGAGCTCATGAACAGGAGTTCATGAAAATTTTCAAGTGAGGGAGTATGATGCAGGAGAATCGTGCAAAGCCAAAGCATGTGACTAAGCCAAAGAAATAGCTAGACGTGCGGAGGAAGAAAAAGAGCACGTTTTCATAAGAACCGTTTTGAATTTTGAACCTAAAAGGCATTAATGTAATAGTTAGGAAGATGGCATACTTTGCATTTATGTCTGGCTGTTGAAAACAGATCGTGAGCGATTTTCTCTCATTTTTTAATGTAAAAGGAATTTAAGCCCAGTTAATGAAAGTAGGTTAGTTTGAATTAATAAGATTAGACAGTTTAGAGAGCAGGAGGGAAAACAGGTATAGACACCCTCACCATGGTATCATTGTAGAAAAAAATTGTATCATTAGCATAGCATAGAAGAGAGAGCTGAAGAAGAGAGTTGTAGAAAAAGTCCATGGATAGGAGCTTTGAATAAATATATGAAGCTTTGAATCAGATTTCATGGTGTCATGATGTTTTCTGTTTATACACGGTGAATGGTATGTTCATGGTTGTTTATTCTCTCTGTTATGCATTTGCTTTAATACTGTGTGTATGTATGATTTCATGTTGAATGTATGAAGTCTGAGAGAGAGAGAATGAGTTTCAATTGTTTCTCTTCCTGAGTGAGATAAGTTCATGCAAGGAGTGCGGTGAAGCATCCACAAGGTGTGCATTGACAAGGGTTCTGAGTTTATCTCAGAAAGCTCAGGAGGGATACCGTTGTTCTCATTCCAGCATAAGTGCAGGTGAAGCACAGAAGCCGTGCAAGGTGTGCGCAGGATGGTTGAAAGTTTAGAACTTATCAACCAAGGGGAGAGTTGAAGGAATGTTGTTGTAGGGAGTGCACAGAGTCGAAAGATAAAATACCCAAGAGTATTTGAAAGTCTACCGCAAGGAGTGTGAGCATGAATCCTTTTGGAGGTTTGAGTTTGTAAGGGAAAGATCAGGAGGGATAATACCTTTAAACACTTAAAAAAGAGGACGGAGGTCGAACTACTTCAAAGGGAGAAGAGGGTCAAAGTCATCTAGCAGAGGTAAAGTTCAGAAGGGAGAACATTAGATTATTTCGCAGATGCTGTCCAGGTGCAACAAGCTGTCAAAATTCTCTGTGGAGAATTCATGAAATAGCGAGGACCATAGGATCCAGGAGAGCTGCAAAGAAGTTAAGTGTTGGATCGAACAGAGACTTATTAGTTGTTGATCCTGTGTAAAGTGCCATTTCAGAATTCAAGGTTTAGAAGTGATAGAGGGATGGAAATCAGAGGTTCGTTCAAGTCCCGAAAGCTGGAAAGATTGAGAGATAGGTGGCAATAATCTACATCAAAGATAGAGGATAGTGGGAAAGATAGGTGTTGTAATCATCACCAGGCGGTGTCAAAACTTCATTGACTATTTTCAGGGTTTCATAGGTTGGAGGCCCAGAAGCCTTGCATTAGGATTCGTGAAGACGCGAAGTCCGAATTTTCGAATCAGAGAAAAGTCCCATAGGGGAGTCAGTCTCTGCTGAATGCATCGGGGTTCGACATTTCGGCATTTTTGAAGACAAAAGATAGGGATTCTTTGTTATGGGATTCCTGAAATTGTGAAACACGATACGACTGTGGAGGACACTGCCAAAAATTTCGGTGAATCAACATTTCGGGTTTTGGCAGTAGAGGGTTGAGAAACTTGTCAATAGGGATCATGAAATTGTGAGAGCCAAAGTCCCGAATTAGTGAAGGGCACGATGTTATTGTGGTCAAGGAGATTTGGGTTGGTGCTTGGTGTTTGTTCACGTAGGCTCAGTTCATAAGGACCTATGGATCGATTCATTGAAGGTTCTGATAGGGATCTGAAAGAGCCACTTCGGCTCAAGGAGATTTGAACGATCCTGTGAGCGGATCTCGGCCCATGGGTTGGGGGTCTACGTCACCTACAGAAGTCCAATGACAAATAAAAACAATTCCATGATCAACATCGGGTGCCACATAAGTTTTAGGTGGGCGACAAATTTTGGTTGCACTTGCAAAAAGAACACCTTATGGGACCCCATCGGAAGCTTCACACACTTCATTATGGGCCATACACTATCACCAAGGCCATGGGGGATAATTCTTTTGAGCTCAACATTCCTCCCTTCCTTGGCCTGCACCCAGTGTTCAACGTGGACCTCCTTCGGCCTTATTTACCACCATTATTTGACATCTCAGATGTAGCAGAACAACTGACACCAACAGAGCTCAACCCTGACTGCATACAACAGGCATCCAGTGATCTGATTGTGGACACACAGATCAAGGGAACTTGATAACAAAGGATCCAGCTTTATCGAGTCGTCAAAGCAGGGCAACTCCTACACCAAGGCAAGTGGCTCACCTGGGGCCAAATTCAACAGAAATTTCCTCATCTGATGGGGGAGCTCAATGCAATGGAGACCATTTCTTCCTAAGGAGGGAGGATTGATCTAGGTGGATATCGGTGGCCACCCACCTTGTGTTAAGCACCTATTAATAATCTGTATTCATTTTGTTCTTCTCATAAAATCTGGATCAATATTAGCGGCTAATACTATTCTATATGGATATTACATGTCATGTCATTTCTAGTTGTATGTGGAACTTCACATAACTCATCACGGTTAGAGAGTTATTACCATGTGAAGTTGGAGAACCCTCATGAGTCATCTAGAAGCCCCAAAAGGTCAAAGTAGTCAAAGTGGTTTAAGAGATTTTTAGAAGGTAAATAATAAAGTGAAGTGATGAGTGTACTATAATTCAAAGTGAATACAAAATAAATTATTTAAATNTTGATGGAGAAATTACTAAGTTGACAAGTGGTTAGAAGTGGGTTAGCCCTAAAATAAGGAAAGTGGTTTAAGATGGTTAGAAGGTAACCCCTTGAGGTAAAGTTAAATGATGACTATAATATAAGTCAAAGTGGATACAAAATAAATTATTTAAATAATAAATTTAATGGATAAATTGCTAATTGGACAAAGGGTTAGAAGTTGGTTAACCCTAAAATAAGGAAAGTGGGTTAAGATGGTTAAAAGGTGACCCCTTGAGAAAGCTACATGAAAGTATAAATAAGAAGCAAGACTCTCTCATTTTATATCACACTTGAGAATATTGAATATCTACAGGTGACTAAGGTAACCAAAGGATATCTAATCCCAATTTCAGAGAGAAGGTGAAGTAAAGAAGGCCTAAATTCAAGGGAGGATAAATTCTTTTGATGCTGCTTTCTAAGGTATTTTATTTACAATTCATCTCACCATTTTCATAATAAATTTTTTTATAGAATGATTAAGACCTTGAAATTGATAGGCCATTGAGAAAACATATCCAGGTAGTTGTGGTATGAATTTCAACTTATGGGTCATTGTATTTTTGGAGTTACACTCTGTGCAAAATAGGGTTTGTGGCTAGTCCTGAAACTAGTTTAAAATAACTGTTTCAGGTAAACACGTCATATATTATTCATAATAGATCCAAATTAAGTAAGACCAAATGTGTTGTTTAGAGTATAGTCTGTACTATTATTTGTAAAATTTTCATATCCACACAACAAATATTTTGTGTGGGGCTGGCTCTCTAGAATACGCCAGAATTCAACAACGTATGTAATTTTTGCTATAACTCCTTTTTTGAGAGGTTCCAAGTAGTGAAATGTATAGGAATTGCATAAAACACACTACAAACATTGTGTGCTATTTTCAGATCTTTATTCATTACATGTACATAGTTATGATTATTTCAAGTTAGGGTTGTTGACTAATCCAAAACTACTCATGTGAGACTAAAAAAAAGTTTGATGAAAATGCTAGTCTCTTCTTGTTAAAGTTAAGGAAGGTTTGCAAGTATGTGATCATATACACCATGTCTATTACAGAGTTACAAATCGTATTTGGAAGATGAAATTGATGAGGTATTTTGGTTGAGGTACATGTTGGGTACATGGTTGAGACATGTAGTTGATAAGTTGGCACATACACAAGGTGTATAGTTGATGATGTTGGTACATCTTGATGATTCATAGTTGATGAGTACTTGATAAATGATTGGTACATACTTGGTACATGGTTGGAGGCACTTGTTAGTAGTATTGTTGACACATGGTTTATGGATGATGTAGAATACTTGTATTGGTATATTATTATAAGAACATATTGATCTTGGTGATGATTATGAGTTGTTGTGTTATGCTTCGTTGATGCACATGTTTGAGAGTTGTCTTAGTGATTGATATTGGTGAGTTGATCTGATTTGATTGATAAGATTGATGAGACAGTTTGTTGTGATAGGTTGTTGTGACATGTTATTTGTACAGGTTTGGTGCATGGTTCATGCACTTATTTATGGTACAGGTTGATAACAGGTTGAGGTACAGGCTGATGCATGGTTCAGGTTATTGGTACATATTGTTTGGTGCAGGTTGATTGGTATAGGTTTACAACAATATATCTCACAGTCATAGTGTGACAGTGGTTCCATCATTCTATTTATATGTCAGGCTGGTTCGATCAAGAAAGGATAGGTTGTTGTGGCCACCTTTCGGTTGTAGCCAGAGAACATAGGGGGGTTTAACCTCCTTCTGGTTGTAGCCAGAGAATTGGGGAGTTAAATCTTCCCTCAGGTTGTAGCCAGAGAAACTAGGGGGTTGGAGCCTCCTTCCAGTTGTAGCTAGAAAACAAAGGAATTTGGTGCTTCTAATGAATGTAATTCTTCAAGACATATAAGAAAACAAATTCTGTGGTTTTATCCTGCTTTGGGGTTCCACATAAAACCACTGGTGTACTATGTATGTGTATTATTGTTCATTTGTTCATTGTTTATTTACTCTGCAAATATTGGATGAT
>JASDQU010735677.1:141696-157268 GCA_032191745.1 Picea mariana
TGGTTTAAGTGCAGAGATGGGCATACCTCTGTCACAAGAGGTGACTTTGCGCGAGACGAATAGCAGTGTCCAAGGCACCTCTTTGACCTTAGAATTTTTGAACCAACACTGTCCTGAGGAGGGTAACCCTGTAGCAGAGATGATAAATTTCTCATCGATTTCCAACTGGATGTCACCCACCTTGGCTCTACATCCATCGAAAGTCAAGGCAAATTGTCATGCAACACAGAGGTTAAAACCCTCAAATCGTTGTACAAAGGTGAGCCACCCATTTTCCTCCAAGTCTTTGCGGGCATTGTCAAACATCAGTAAGGCTTGGCAGTCGTTTGGCTCAATTTGCATGACTGGTGCCATGGAGCCGAGCACATGGTAAGCTGAGGGTTTGGATCATAGCACACACAGGAGCAGAGCTACCCGAGCTAACACAAGTGAACAAGGATAAGGGATAGGCATAAATGCCATCGTGCGAAGGTGGTGGATATTATCTCTGCCATGCAAAATAGTTATTGCCAAAGGTACCACCGCTGGCGTTCATAGTTGTTCAACCTCATTATAACATAACTCAACAGTCATGTCACTCGACCGACCAATAAAATAAAATGGTAAGTGTATAAACCAACGTGCAATCAACGTTGTGCCAAAGTTTTAAACCATCAACATACAATTTGAAACCAAAACCAAATGTTTAACCATGCGCCAATGTAGTGTAACAACTCATATCAATAGTCTAACCAATGTACCAATGGGTTTTCATATAATCAAAGTGCCAATAGTTTTGAAAACAAGAACATAGGCATTATATTAAAAGATATATATAAAAGATTTAATCATAACCCCTATGCATCTTCATGAAACCAATGGTCAAGTAAGTCAAATAGCATATAAATCCAAATGCCAATGCATTACAAACTCGATGAAACCAAGTCACACAATCAATCCAAGAATGTTCAATGAGTACAGATCGAAAGTTTTTCCAGCTACATAACGATAAGTGCAATGTAAGCGCAATAAGCATATTGACAAGAGATATAATGACAGTTCAAATAATGATTTTAATGTGACTTCGAAATACTAAGTTTTCACGCTTACGGTCATGAAAACAAAACGAAAGTAAATGTGCAAATGTCGCAAAAAATAAAAGTGTCGTTTATTTGAAAATTGCGACGAAAAATTGATGTTTGCAAAACATTGGTGTAGGCAGCTTGTAAGACAGTAGAAAAATCTGAATTGGTTGCCAACACAACCTTTAAGGAATCTAAATCAAAGAATAAATAGGAACACATTTCTAATGAAGATCAATTAGACATATCATATGTAGAAGAGGAAAACTTTATAAATAAACTCCATAAAGGATTTGGAAAATATAAAGGAAAGTTACCCTTCAAATGTTTCAACTATGGAAGGATCAAACACTTTGCTAACAAATGTCCCTGTCCCAAGTAGGAGGATAATGGTGATGAAGAATCCCACAACCAGAAAAACCAATATAATAAGAATTTTTATAAGAAAAAATAAAAATTCTACTCTAAAGAAGACATCATCTCTTCAGATATGAGTGAAGATGAAGATTCAGAGCTTCTATTTATGGGAATGAACACTCAAAATAATAATATAGATAATGAAGAAAACTATGGAAGTAAAAGTGAAGTAGATCTAGAAGCAGAACTGATTAGTCCTCTGGAGGAACTAAGAAACTAGTTAAATAAGTACAAACTACTTAGGGAAAAACTTCAAGAATTTGAAGAATCACATCAATCAAGAGAAACAGATGCATCAAGAACCATCAAAGAGTCAGAGAAGATCATCAGTGATTTGAAGTCCCAGCTCCTGGAAGCTAAAACAATTGAAGAAGTCATTTGAAAGCAACTCAATGATAGAGAACAAGTATGTAAGAATCTAGAGGCTGAGATTGATTTGCTAAAAGGTTAATTTGAAAAAGAAAAGAAGATATCAAAATTTGAAAATAGTTCAAAAATCTTGGATGAAATTCTCAGTAGTTAAAGTTCATCAAACAACAAGACTGGTTTGGTATACACCCAAGACTCAACCACTACATCACAAGGATCAGCTAAAATGCCAATCATTTATGCATATTCTCTAAAGAGTTCCTTAATAAGAGAAGATAATAAGGAAAATATGATACCATTGAAAAATTTTCCACATAAACATAAATCAACACTCCCTACTAGAGTAAAAGATGACAAAAAACTATAACTCATTTTCTCCTTTGCAAAACTTCAATATTGAATGCCAAAAATGAAAAAACTATGGCCTTAAAACTAGAGAATGTAGATTACCAATGCAATCCTTGAAGATAGGAAACTCTAACAAACAAAATAAGAAGATATGGAAAACAAAATCTGAAGTACAATACAAGAAAGATGATGAATATATTGCACCTGAAATTGATGAAGTTAATAGTAGAAGGATGGTGGGTAAAACTTCTAATAAAGAATATAAAAATCAAATTTTTGAATACAAAATGAATCAAGGTCAAGAAAGGAGAGTTACTAAAGAATAATATGACACAATTGTAGTTCTTGATGATGTCTTGCAAATCAATAGTCCACTAGCCAATGAAAGAAAAATATTAAAAGAAAATTCTAAAGAAGAAGATAAAGAAGTTTTTGTTACACAAAATAGTGATGATGATGAATCTTCAATAGTAGACCAACCAAAATAATTGAGTGATGATGATCTCAGAAGTTTTCCAATGTTATTTTAATGATCTACTGAAACTTCTAAAAAATTATAAACAAAGAAAGGAAGAAGAAATTAGGGAAGACTTAAAATTGTTCCTGTCGATACCCCTATGAGTATTGAATCACATAAAAATGAAGAGGCTCTCGGATTACAAATGATTTAATAGATAACTAGAATCATTGAAAGTGGCATGGTTTGATGGTATATCTCTATGCAGGATCTGACATGGTTGGTTGCAGGTCTTCATCTACTCAAGAATAGTGTCGGTTATGTATTTTCTCAGTGAAGTTATGTGAAATGGTTTATGAAGAAGATCTATCATGAGAAGACAAGGGGGGTTATTCTTCTTCCCATGATTGGTTGTAGCAGCATGATTCCAGGGGGAGCGATTCATATACAGGGTGGGAATCACCTCAAGGGGAGTATCACCATAAAAGGAAACATACCTTTTTGTAATTGTTGTCAAAGGGGGAGAATGATCAGTAAAATATAGTTAAGATTGGAAAATGGGTTTTATTGTGTTTCCATCAATGCCAAAGGGGGGGAAAGTTGGAAATGATGTTATGGTGTTGGGATTGATGTCAAAGAGGGCCAAAATAATCAATGTGGGACATTTCATTATGGTATTGTCATTATCAAGAAGATCAAATATGTCTATGAGATACTAAATCTCGGGAGAGATAACATAGTAGGTTACACAGAAAACATAGTGCAACGAATAGAGGAGTCCCTCATATTACCAGATCATCTCTAAGGTGGATCAATGCCGAAAAATATCAGGAGATAAGGAACGATTGAGTGAAGCCGAAACAATTTTTTACAATTAAGGAAATTTATGCAAAGGATTGTGGAGTAATTGTGATTGTTCCCTTTTGAATTTTGGGAGTGATCACAACCATTGAATCAAGGAGGAATCATGTTCACTGATGTATTTTTCGAGAAAATTTAGGACCGTCAGATTGAGGGGAAGTCATAGGTTGGGAATAATTATATCTCAATCAATAGATCTGAAGAAGGAGCTTCGGATGGTTTCCCAGTCATTGGATCAAGATTCGATCTGGAATGTAGAGCTGTGAGATTTCTTGGAGGAAATTCAAGTGAGCTCTCAAACCGTTATATCATTTCGGGATCTATCATGATCGTCATATAAAACCAAGTGGAAGGATAGTGTAAGTTTCATGACATCAGAAATTCACCACTTCAGCGAACATTGGAGATAAGGTAGAGGCACGAATTCGTGAAGTTACAAAATCCCACTAGTCGTTAGATCAAGAAGGGACTTCGGATGAATTGTCGACCATTTGATTGAGTTTAGTGGAAGGACAGTGTAGGCCACATTATCCCAGAGTCTCCTATTAAACAAATCAAAATCAACCGTTGATCTGGAGTGAAAATGTTGGAACCGTTAGATCACAATAAAGGAAAGCAGATGGTCAACTCTAGCGATGACCACTATGACGAAAAGAATCCAAGAACAAGTAATTTTACCTGAAGTCCAAAGCCCCGAAGTCACGAACTACCGTCAACCGTTGATTTGGAGTGAAAACATTGGAACCATCAAATCATAGTAAAGGAAAGGAGATGGTCAACTCCAACGCTAACCACTTTAATGAAAAGTAGTCTAAGGTCGGAGCCCTGAATTTCTAAAATAAATGAGGGCCATCAGATCTGGGCAATGCATGGTGACCGTTGGATAAGGATAGGTGGGTCCAATGGTGGTCAACTTCAGCACTAACCAATTCAGTGATAAGGGGTCTAAAACATGTAAGTTCKCCCAAAGGCCAGAGCCCCGAAGTCCCGAAGTGAATGAGGGTCGTTGGATCAAGAATTCAGGTGAAAACTAGACCGTCTGATATATGATCCAAAGGGGAAATACATATGACACTTCAGGAGATCCACATCAGCAACACCATGTCAGCAAGGACACATCATCATAGTGGAAGRATAGAGTAATGACTATTAGATCAATCATAATGGAAGGATAGAGTAAGCATGAGATGTTAACCGACAATAAGCAGTCATCGTCATGTTATGACTAATTTTATAGGTAAACCTTTGGAGGGATTGAACTACTTCATAGTTCGAGTAGCCCGAAGTCTTGGAGTCATGAATATTCGAATACTCGAAGAGCGGGAGCTCCTTTGTGCCTAAGACCATGGTCCTAGATACTGGACATGTGAAGGTTATTAAGAAGAGAAGTATTGATAAGCACTACGGTGAAATTTTCTCTGAAAGAATTAAAATACTACAAAGGGTGGAGTCCTGAAACACCAAAATTCCGAAGTGATCGAGAACCGTCCATCTCAACATGCAATTAAAATGAGACCGTTGATCTTGATAAGTGATTAAGAACTCGTTTGGCTTAACGCCTAGTCATTGCCTGTGGTCATATGGAATAGAGGTCCCGAAGTGTTTCTGTGCGAAATTTAACACATAGAATAAGAAATTTATCTCGGTCAACAAGAAAAGTTGAACCAGATAGGATCTAGACTTTGTCCTGATTTATCTTAAGTAATCCAATACTTGCAATGCATTAAAAAGTTAATCAAAAAGCTTAGATCGGATAAACGTAAATTGAGAATGAAATAAAGAGGCATGGGATCAAGTTAAAAACAAAATTAATCCATATCAATGATCGATTTATGAAAAGCCCTCTCACTAAATTAAAAATCTTTCATGATAATGTATGAATAATAATGGAGGAAAACAAACATTATTATTGTTAATTTAAATGAAGAGGTGCAATGGTCCAAACAAAGGGACATAATGCTTCATAGTTCACACCAGTTGGAAGACTATATAAGTAATAAGGAATGACGAAGAAGAAGTGTCTCTGTAATCCATATCAGAAGATCAAAACAGAAGAAGAGTCCAAGAAGAGGAACTGATGATACTGACGCAGTGAGGGTGGAAGGGAGGATCACGGAAGGATTCATATCCTTTAATAAGTAATGTGTGAGTTAAGGGAGTTTGTGCTTCCTAGGGTTGATTCCCTAAAGTTAAGGGAGTTGGTGCTTCCTAGGGTTGGTTCTATAAAGACAAGGGATTTGGTGCTTTCTAGGGTTGGTGCCCTAAAGACAAGTTAGTCGATGCTTCCTAGGGTTGGTGACCTAAAATACAAGGGAGTTGGTGCTTCCTAGGGTTGGTGCTATGAAGAAGGGGATTTATGTCTCCTAGACTTGGTACTCTAAAAAGGATTGGTGTCCTTCACTAATATTTATATAAACATTGTAATTCCTATTAATTATATCTATATAATTGATTTCAATACAAGTTCATTGTTGATCTATTGTGGCGATTCATAAAATAACAAAGTAATTGTTAATTTTTGAAAAAGGGTAATATTGATTTTCCCCCACCCCCTCTCAGTATTTCCAACAGTATCTTCATCATCACTATCCACCTACTTGGGATAGGGACATTTAGAGGGAAAATGCCCAATTTTTCCACAATTGAAGCACTTGAAGGGTAACTTCCCTTTATATTTCCCAGACCCTTTCTGGAGTTTCCTTATAAAATTGGCCTCTTCTTCATATGATATGTTTGATTTATTTTCATTTGGTATGTGCTCATGGTTCTTTGTTTCTTTTGATGCTTTTAAGCTTGTTTCACTTTTTGATGACTTTTCTTACCCGGTTCTCATTTCATAGGCTATAAGAATCCCATGAAGTTCATCAATTGTAAGTTTTTCAAGGTATTCTCGATATTCCAAGGTAGATACCTTGGCATCATATCTCATTGGAAATGATCTCAGCACCTTTTGGACAATAATTTTGTCTTTTAACTCTTCTCCCAATGCTCTGATTGAATCGACTATTTCATCCACTCTTTGAAAACATTTTGCAATGTTTTCTTCCTCTTTCATCTTCAGATTTTCAAGCTTCCCTCTGTGTGTTTAAATTTTTTCTTTCTTAAATTTTCCATCTCCTTCATAGATGACTTTAAGTTTTTCCCAAATTTCTTTTTCTAATTTACAATGCAACACTTTTACAAATATGGGGTTTTCTAATCCACCCAGAATTGCATTAACAACCCTTGAATTATCATTGCATAGTTTCTTTGCAGCAACATCTGAAGGTGCAGTAGTTGCAGTGTAACGATTTACCACAGATAGCCAGACATCACATCCAAGAGCCATCAGATAAATTTTCATCCTTATACTCCAAAATGCATAATCATTTCCTTTGAACAATGGTGCTATGTTGGAGGACATTCCTTCTCGTTGATCCATTGAATTTCTAAAAGTCTTCCTTTAATTGGTTAGATTGTGGTGAAGGAGCCTACTATGATACCAATAGTTGGAATGTTGTTCAATATTGAGAGGGGGGGTGAATCAATATTGTTTCTTTTCTCAAATTAAATTAATTCTTTAATTATTAATATATGAACCATAACAATTTATGAAGAAGAATGTACAAAACTCTACATTTTAAATTTAACAATCATAAAAAATATATTTCATTTACAAGTTACAATTTGTAAGAGACACCAATCTCTCTTCTTTTGAACACCAACTCAAGGAAACACCAATCCTCTATTTTCCAAGCACGAACTCCCTGTAGATCAGGCTCCAACCTGTAGAGGACTCCAATCCTCTATTATAAAAACAGGATTGTGGAGCAATAAAATAAAACAAATGCGGAAATAAAACACACAAGATTCACAATACAATAGAGACACATATATACATGGTTCACCCAGTGTGGGATATGTCCACCAGAGAAATTGCCAGGTCCTTCCTTTTTATTATCCAGCAAAATGAAGGGATACAACCTACAACACACTCAATGTAACTTCATCTTCTTTCTCTCAAAGTCTCCTCACTTAGAATACACATACAATACAATATCTGGATGCAATACAAATGGCCTCATACAAAATAAAGAGAGTTTCCTTCTAGGGAAAAAAAACCTAACATAATATCTATCGTCAGATCTGTGACTTAACGATGAATGGTCAATATTGACTATGAAATTACAATATAGATTTACAAGGAAATTTTTCCTTCAGGGTCTTCGCCCCATACCCCCGCTGGCCCCCAGACCCCCGGCCAGGGGGATGATCCCACACAAACCTCGCAAGGGGGAAAATCCCCCCCTGCAACCCCCCCGTGTGGAGGGGTGTACAGTCTTCATGGGGTATAAACACGACTAAAAACAAAGACCTCTAAATCAAGAAGATAATAAGGCTCCACAACCAACAATCTCCCACTTGGAGACTGATCAGAACAACTCCACCGTTGTTGTATGTATTGGACTATGATCCTTCTTGGAATTGAAAAATTTCTCATCTCCTCCTTCATACATGAAGGCCAACTGAAACTGAGTAGGAACTCATCTTCTCTCTAGTTACTGCCTTTGTTAACATGTCTGCAAGATTTTGGCTAGTATGTATCTTTTCCAACTTCAGTTGTCCTCTTCCAAAACTGACCTTATGAAATGGTACTTGAGTTGTATATTTTTAGTCTTAGAATGGAAGGCTCAGTTATTTGCAAGATGAATGGAACTCTTGTTATCACAGTACAACCTGTTATTGTCCTGCTTCTTTCCCAATTCCTCCATAAACCTCTGCAACCAAATAATCTCTTTACTAGCCTCTGTGGCAGCAACATACTTCGCTTCTGTTGTTGAAAGTGAAACAACCTTTTTCAATTTGGAAATCCAACTTATTGTTGTTCCACCTATAATAAAAACATACCCTATGGTGCTCCTTCTACTATATTTATCACCTTCCATATCTTAATCAACATATCTCTGTAGAATAGTGTATGAACCTCCAAAACATAATGCATGAGCAGTAGTACCTCTAAAATACCTGAGAATCCACTTTGTTGCCTCCCAATTTTCTTTACCTGGATTGTTCATATAGGTTCTCAAAAATCCCATTGCATGTGCAAAACATCGCATACATCAAGATGCCAACTGTTTATGAATAAGGGACCCTAGACATGTATTTGTTATAACAAGATTTTCCTCACCCTATGCAATCTTGAACAAAAGGCTTTTTTCCATTTCCCTATGCAGACTTGTAATCCCTTTTTGCAAATCCCAGAGCTAAAAATATAACTTTTTCCACATATACGCACCTTGCCTACTATATAGCATGTGTATATGCATGTTGCACCACTACAACCCGCGTACATCGGGAAATGTGCCAAAAATTTAAAATTAGTGTCGGGTTTCCATTTCACGTCACAAGATCAATGATCCTTGGCCTTCCATATACTGAAAATGTTCTGAATCGACACTTAATTTCCACTTGAAGGCTATAAAAGGGCCAAATCCGAGATATGGAAAAGAGGATAAAGAATTCAACTTTGAGAGAAAAGTTACTCTGGAGGAATTATTCACTTCACATTGAGTCTGCATCCCTTTATCCTTTAAGTATGAACACATTGTTCAACCCCCACGCTCTTCCCTTACCGATTGAGAACTCCATTGTCTCTCTTACATGAGATTTCCTTTGGTGGAGGATTGAAGTGGTGGAGGCCCAGCTGGAAGGAACTCAATTTCTCGGTTTCGAATTGTGCTGACATGGAAGTATGTAACTTATTCACTTCTGTTGATTATATCTTAATAGAAATATTCTTTTCTCGTCCAATTGATATCTTGCAAATATTTGAATTATTATTCCATGGGCATATTTGTTATGAATGTTGATGGATTATGCTATTGAATGTGCTAACATCATATATTATCACCATATGATTTTATTTCTTAGTTGTTGAGGACTTTTGCAGGTATATTTCTTTGGGTCTATTAGCACTCTGTAATTTCTTAGGTTGATGAATAAATGGGCAAAGGTAACTACAAAAACACTTTGCAGTCAAGGATCTATCCCTCCAAGACTCAGAGAGGGATCTCTCTGTATGATTTAGATTTTTTTTCTAAGAATTTTAGGCTATTTATGATAGTACAGGGTTTGGTTTTTAGATTGTTTGGTTGGAACAGCCAGGGAGGGCCATTGGGAAATGGAGTCAAAGAGTATGTGTTCAAACAAGGTAGGTTCTACATAAAACATAACAGGGCAGGATAGGAACCTATGTTGGATTCTTAAGATTGATGAGTGATTTGAAAAGAAAGGTGAGGGGATCAGATTATATCAGAGCAATTAAGAATTCTAGAACTAACCCTCAAGCAGAAAACATTGAAATTCTCCAAATCCAGGAACAGAGTGCACATCAAAAAAAATCTTTCCTTCATTCTTCTATTGAATAATTCATATCGAAAACACATAAAATTATAAAAGAGAGAGGAGAAGCATAAACAAAGGTAGATGTACTTCACCAACATAAATGACACAAGAATCATGTCAATGTCTCAACTGTATTACTGAAGTTTTGAAAGAAAGGAGGCTATGTGAACTCAGCTACAATATTAGTTCCATCCTCCAAAAATATCCCAATTGATCAACCCTTAATACTTCATAATCAGGTATTTATAAGTTGCTTACAAAGAATTCATATTACAAAAATATAGAGATCATGTAGATCTTCTCGGATTTCTGGTTCTTAATTTAATGAAGGTTGTTGAAAACATGTCTTCAAGTTCTGTTGTGTTGTTGATCTTTTGATGTTGACTGAGCTTATTACTACAGAAATCGGGTAGTAGAGTCTGGATTTGGTGATTGACTTCTAATATTCATCTTTCAGGTTTCTTTGTGCCTTTTATTTCATTTCCATCTGTCAATTTGATCCCTCTGCCATCTGTCTCTTTTGATTTTCTGCCTCCCGAAGTTCTGAAAAATAGGGTCCAGTGAAATATTTGATTCTCCCAATCCGTAGCCTATGTGCAAAATTTGGAAGATTTAATTGTTCCTTTTCCTGTGATGAGAAAAAACCTCTTTTGGTTTTTCAAAATTCATCCCCGACTTTCCAAAACCTCTCCCGCAAAAACATGACAAAAACAAGAAAAAATGGAAGCCTGAAAAATAGTTCTCAGAGATGGATTTGATTCTCCTAATTCCTGATACCTATGCAAAAAATTAGAGAATTTATTTAGTATCATCCTGTTGCGGAGAAAAACCTCTCTCAGTTTTTCAAAATTCCTTCTGGTTTGCTCGAAAACGCTCTTTGAAGTGGACTTTTAAAACTGGGCAAAAAGCGGTTTTTTCTAGGAGAAGGTGGTATTTCGGACCCCCCCTAGGGTGGTAAGTGGTATTAGGGGGGGAGGGGTCCGAAATGCCTTGGAGTTTACAAGTGTCTAGGTTGGTTTCACTTCCCGGACCCCCCCCGGTTAAAGTTTGGATGGCAGGGGGTTCCGAAATAATTTACGGGCGTTGATTTAATTTTGGTAAATGTTTTTGTTTTGTTTTTTATTTTTTTTGTTTTATATGTTTTGTATTTTATTTATTATTATTTTGTTTTATATGTCTTTATTTATATTTTATGTATTTTTAGGTGTTTTCATTTTGCTTTATTTGTTTTTTAATTGTTTTCTAATTGTTTTATAATGTTTTATTATTGTTTTGTTTTTATTATATTTTATGTGTTTTATTTTTATATGCATTTTTAATTTGTTTTAAAATTTTTAAATTTTTTTATTTTAATTAATGTTTTAATTTTAATATATTATTTCACTAACTTAATTTTTAACCTAAACACACTAACCTAATTAAATTAAATTTATTATGCTAACTAGTACTAAAAAAAATCCACTAACCATTTATTATTAACCTATTGTTTTTAAGCCGAAGCTTGTTTATTCATGTAGGGACGAAATTGACAGAGGGGTGAAGAAATGAAGGGGGAGGGAATGAAGGGTGCAATAGGGTGATGAAGGATTGGGAGAAATGGATGGAGGGAGAAGTGAAATCAACCAAGGCCAGCAAGACAGATGTCTTCATGATGAGAGCAATGCCAAATAGATAGTTGAAGAATCAAATCACCTGTGATTATAGGACCCCAACATAGGCTCCCCCTGGATATGGAAACTCTTTCAAGAGGTGAAAAGAACCAAAGAAATTTGAACACGCAGACTGGTGCTTTAGCCGTTGGGCTGATCCCAAAACTTTATTCTGCAACCTGTACATGTTCTGATCCTTCAACTAAAACCAAATCAAAATGAAGACTGGAATTTGAAATTGAGATTGAAAAAATTGTTGAAATGGATGCTCAAAGAGCTGGGCTTATTTGCACACTGCTGCCTACCTATACTATTTAAAATCATGTTGAATCAAATAATACAAAAATGCCAATGAATCCAGTCAAGTAGTTGCTGAAACAAGTGGACTGTTTAACTGCTTGTTAGCACAATCGAATGGAAAACTTGACCTTTTCTCCACATAATCAAAACTGAAAAGTGTAACGGCCACTGCTGAAAACATGATTGATCTTTTATGCTGAAAAAATATTCCATGTAGTCTGCTATGGGATCAAGAAAGGCACAACCTATTTCTTGAATTTTAGCAAATTTATGGTCATAATTGGGTATGGCACATATGTTTTTTACATCATTATATAGTTCCTGATATGGCTGCAAATTTTCTGCTGAAATTTGACATGAGACTCCTGCTAAAACATACCATGAAAGAGATTTCCTAATCATGTCTATATCATAACCGATTTTAAGTCCATAACTGGCAAATGAAACATGACTTGGAAAACACAATTCATCCAGCACATCAACTATTGGATCATGTAGGAATTGTGATGATTGTTGCATTGGTTCCAATGACACTTCATATTTTTCTATGTGCTTATCATTTAGGACATGATCAAGATTCTTCTTTAAAAACTAAAACGAATTAAAGCTTAATGGTACAGAATTATTTTCGATTAACTCATATTTTGTCTCAAGATCTAAGCTTTCATTTGGAATTTGAAAATCAATGTAGCTCAAGGGCTGCAATTATGGGTCTAGAACAACTTCCATATCATCAATGACATCTTCAACTGAGTGATCAGAACATTCTTCATCTTTACTACCGACAACTAGTTTATAATTTTCTCTCAGAAATTGAAATGAAGAGAAACATAAGGGTAAAGCCTTTCCACTTACTCTGATATTTTATGTATTTTGCACATTGTTGTCATAATTTCTATGCACAGGCTCACTATCATATTTGAGTTGCAATTGATCTTCTTCATCCCAACAATATGCTACTGATGGTTTCGAAGAATTCACCTTGGTGTAATTCTCATCATATTTATCATACTTGGGTAGATCATCCATGAAAGAAATGTCATCAAACATACACATCATATCAGCTGATTTCTCTCCTACAAGCTTAGTTGGAGTTTCATCTTTGACTATGTTGTGAATGGAATACATGAAATAATCATTTCCTAATCCATGATACCAAGGGTGAGCTGCAAAGTGTTTGGTAACAATAACCCTTTATTTCTCTGTAACCAATGGAATATGATGCCCTTGAAAAACAAGTTCATTTCCCATTATGACTTTCTACATCATTTCTTTCATTGTGTTGGTCAGAATGTCCAGTTTTGCTTCTGAAGATTTTAGTTGCTCCTTTGCTATTTTATTCCTTTCTTTTGCCTTGATCTTTGATCTTTTGATCAGTAAATTAGCTTCTACATTAATTGCACTATCCTTCATTTCCTTGAGTGTAGTAGTGTTCCTTTCTCTCAACTAAAATGCCATCTCTGGATCAAAGGCATCTGGGTAGTGTAAGAGAGATAAACCAGGAGGTGGTCTTATATCAGCAGGCATGGAATTGTAAACTCGATTGAATCTGGATAAAAAGTGTTACATTCTCTCTCCTGATATCTTTTCAAATGATCATATTCTTCTAAAATAATAAAAATATTTCTCTTGATCTCCCATTTACCAAGGAAGACTTTTGAAAACTGATGAAAATTAGATATGCTTGCAGCTGACAAAATTTTGAATCATTCCTTAGCTCTATCTTGCAAATGTAGAGCAAAAAGTCTGATACAGACATCATCTTCTTCCACCTCAAACAGATCAAGAAAATTCTCAAAACCCTGAATGTTTTTCTTAGTAGTGATGTTACCATATTGTACATCAAACCTGGGAAGATATTTGTAATAATTTGCAGGGAAATCATGGAGTATAGGAGGTAAGACAAGGGGCTTGTATCTATCTGGAATATTTACAGGTGTAGGAGTATGTACAAGGGCTATAAAACTAGCCTTGATCTCTTGAGGCTCCTCATGTTTAATTTGATCAACATGAGTTTTAGCAATATAGTCTTGGCCAGGTTCACAAAAAGGGAAGAAATAATTAAAAATAAAACCAATTATTTCTTAGATAAAATTTCAACTTGCATACCTGATCTTTTCATATTGTCTTGTCATTGTTTCAGGTTCTTCCTCCAGTGGAGTCTTTGAAATTGATTGGATTTGATGGGATTCATCAGGTGGATGATTCATCCTTCTTGTGTATGATTACTGTCCACCATCAGTAATCAGATCTAGAAATTGATATTCTTTCTGAGGAACATTCCCCAGTATGGTCACCACTATGTTAGCACTCTGTAATTTCTTAGGCTGAAGAAGAAATGGGTAGAGGTAACTACAAAACCACTTTGGATTCAAGGATCTATCCCTCCAAGACTCAAAGAGGGATAT
This sequence comes from Picea mariana, assembly GCA_032191745.1. Lineage (NCBI taxonomy): Eukaryota > Viridiplantae > Streptophyta > Pinopsida > Pinales > Pinaceae > Picea > Picea mariana. The sequence continues at coordinate 155,951 of JASDQU010735677.1, forward strand.
CTTTGTATGATTTCGCTTTGTTTGTTGGGAATTTTAGGCTAGTTATGATAGTACAGGGTTTGGTTTTTAGATTGTCTGGTTGGAACATCTAGGGAGGGCCATTGGGAAATGTAGTCAATGAGTCTGCGTTCAATCAAGGCAGGGTCTACAGAGAACATAACAGGGAAATATATGCACCTATGTTGGATTCTTCAGATTGATGAGTGATTTAAAAATAAAGGTGAGGGGATCGGATTATACCAGAGCAATTAAGAATTTTGGAACTAACCCTCAAGCAGAAAACATTGAGATTATCCAAAGCCAGGAAAAGAGTGCACATCAAAACAAATTTTGTCCTTTAGTCTTCTATTGAATAATTCATATCAGAAACACATAAAATTATAATTGAGAAAGGAGAAACATAAACAAAGGCATATGTACTTCACCAACATAAATGACACAAGAATCATGTCAATGTCTCAACTATATTACTGAAGTTTTGAAAGAAAGGAGGCTCTATGAGCTCTGCTACATTATTAGTTCCATACTCCAAAAAGATCCCAACTGATCAACCCTTAATAATTCGTAATTAGAATTATTTATAAGTTGCTTACAAAGAATTCAGATTACAAAAATATAGAGATCCTATAGATCTTCTTGGATTTCTGGAGCTTAATTTAATGAGGGTTGTTGAAAACATGTCTTCAAGTTCTACTATGTTGTTGATATTTTGATGCTGACTGAGCTTATTTCTGCAGAAATCGGCCAGTAGAGTCTAGATTCGGTGACTAACTAATGATCTTCAACTATCAAGTGTCTTCGTGCCTTTGATTTCATTTCCATCTTTCAATTTGATCCTTCTATCATCTGTCTCTTTTGATTTTCTGCCTCTTGAAGTTTTGAAAAATAAGGTCCAGTGAAATATTCAATTTTCCCAATCCGTAGAAGATGTGAAAACTATGGAAAAGGTTATTTTTCTTTGGCATGTGATGAGAAAAAACCTCTTTCAGTTTTTCAAAATTCATCCCCATCTTTCCAAACATCTGCCGCAAAAACATGACAAAAACAGGAAAAAAAGGAATCCTGAAAAATAGTTCTCATATATGGATTTTATTCTCCCAATTCATGATACCTATGAAAACCCTGAGAGAGGTTATTGAATTTCATCTTGTTTCGAAGAAAACCCTCTATCAGTTTTTCAAAATTTCTTCTGGTTTGCCCAGAAACGCTCTTTGAAATGGATTGGTAAAACTGGGCGAAAAGCGGTTTTTTTTAGGAGAATGTGGTATTCCGGACCCCCATAGGGTGGTAAGTGGTATTAGGGGGGGGGGGGGGGGGT
>JASDQU010735677.1:165664-191662 GCA_032191745.1 Picea mariana
TACAAGGAAATTTTTCCTTCAAGGTCTTCGCCTCGAACCCCTGCTGCCCCCCACACCCCCAGCCAGGGGGATGCTCCCCCACAAACCCTGTAGGGGGAGAAATACCCCCCTACAACCCCCCCATGTGGATGGGTGTAAATCATTCATGGGGTATAAACACGACTGAAAACAAAGACCTCTAAATTAGGAAGATAATCAGGCTCCACAACCAACAATATTCCACTTGTAGACTGATCACAACAACTCCACCGTTGTTGTATCTATTGGACTATGATCCTTCTTGGAATTGGAAAATTTCTCATCTCCTCTTTCGTACATGAAGGCCAACAGAAACTGAGCAGGAACTCATCTTCTCTCTAGTTACTACCTTTTATTAACATGTCTGCAGGATTTTGGCCAGTATGTATATTTTCCAACTTCAGTTGTCCATCTTCCAAAACTGACTTGATGAAATGGTACTTGAGTTTTATATTTTTAGTCTTGGAATGGAAGGCTCAGTTCTTTTCAAGATGAATGGCACTCTCGCTGTCACAATACAACCTACTATTCTCCTGCTTCTTTCACAATTCCTCCATAAACCTATGTAACCAAATAATCTCTTTACTAGCCTCTATAGTAGCAACATACTCTKCTTATGTTGTTGAAAGTGCAACAACCTTTTTCAGTTTCGAAATCCAACTTATTGTTGTTCCACCTATAGTAAAAACAAACCCTGTGGTGCTCATTTTGTTATATTTATCACCTGCCATATCTGAATCAACATATCCCTATAGAACAGTGTCTGAACCTCCAAAACATAATGCATGAGAAGAAATACCTCTCAAATACCTGAGAATCCACTTTATTTCCTCCCAATTTTCTTTACCTGAATTGTTCATATACTTGCTCACAACTCCCACTGCATGTGCAATATCTAGTCTTGTGCAAACCATCGCATACATCAAAATTCCAACTGTTTATGAATAAGGGACCCTGGACATATATTTGTTATAGCAAGATTTGCCTCACCCCATGCAATCTTGCACAGAAGGCCTTTTTCCATTTCCCTATGCAGACTTGTAATCCCTTTTTGCAAATCCCAGAGATAAAAATATAATTTTTTCCACATATACGCACCTATCCTACTATACAGCATGTGTATACATAGGTTGCACCACTACAGCCCGCATACATCAGGAAATGTGCCCAAAATTGAAAATTAGTGTCAGGTTTCCATGTCAGGTTTCCATGTCATGTCACGAGATCAATGATACTTGGCCTTCCATATACTAGAAATGTTTCGACTTGGCCCTTCAGCTCCACTTGAAGGCTATAAATGGTCCAAATCCGAGCTATGGAAAAGAGGAGAAAGAATTCAACTTTGAGAAAAAAGTTACTCTGGAGGAATTATTTACTTCACATCGAGTTTGCATCCCTTTATCCTTTAAGTCTGAACACATTGTTCATCCCCCAAGCTCTTCCCTTACTAATTGAGAACTCCATTGTATCTCTTACATGAGATTTCCTTTGGTGGAGGATTGAAGTGGTGGAGGCACAACTGGAAGGAACTCAGTTTCTCGGTTTCAATTCGTGCCGACATGGAAGTCTGTAACTTATTTACTTTTGTTGATTATATCTTAATAAAAATACTCTTTTCTCGTCCAATTGATATCTTGCAAATATTTGAATTATTATTCCATGGGAATATTTGTTATGAATGTTGATGCATTATTTTATTGAATGTACTAACATCATATATTATCACCATATGCTTGCGTTGCTTGGTTGTTGAGGACTAGTTGCAGGTATATTGCTTTGGGTCTCCTAGCACTCTGTAATTTCTTAGGCTGAAGAAGAAATGGGCAGAAGTAACTACAAAACCACTTTGGATTCATGGATCTATCCCTCGAAGACTTAGAGAGGGATATCTATGTATGATTTATCTTTGTTTGTTGGGAATTTTAGGCTAGTTATGATAGTACAGGATTTGGTTTTTAGATTGTTTGGTTGGACCAGCCAGGGAGGGCCATTAGGCAATGGAGTCAAAGAGTCTATGTTCAATAAAGGCAAGTTCTGCAGAGAACATAATAGGGAAGGATAGGCACCTATGTTGGATTCTTAAGATTGATGAGTGACTTGAAAAGACAGGTGAGGGGATCGGATTATACCAAAGAAATTAAGAATTATGCAACTAACCCTCAAGTAGAAAACATTGAAATTCTCCAAAGCCAGGAACATAGTGCACATCAAAACAAATTATGTCCTTCAATATTCTATTGAATAATTCATATCGGAAACACATAACATTATAACAAAGAGAGGAGAAACATAAACAAAGGCAGATGTACTTCACCAACATAAATGACAGAAGAATTATGTCAATGTCTCAATTGTATTACTGAAGTTTTGAAAGAAAGGAGGCTCTATGAGCTCTACTACAATATTAGTTCCATCCTCCAAAAAGATACGAACTGATCAACCCTTAATACTTCATAATCATAAGTGTTTATAAGTTGCTTACAAAGAATTCAGATTACAAAAATAAAAAGATCTTGTAGATCTTCTCGGATTTCTAGTGCTTAATTTAATGAAGGTTGTTGAAAACATGTCTTCAAGTTATGATGTGTTGTTGATCTTTTGATGCTGACTGAGCTTATTTCTGCAGAAATCGGGCAGTAGAGTCTGGATTCGGTGATTGGATGTTGATCTTCAGGTGTCTTCCTGCCTTTGATTTCATTTCCATCTGTCAAATTGATCCCTCTGCCATCTGTCGCTTTTGATTTTTTGCCTCCCGAAGTTCTAAAAAATAGGGTCCAATGAAATGTTCAATTATCCCAATATGTAGCAGATGTGAAAAATCTGGAAGAGTTTGTTTTTATTTGGCCTGTGATGAGTAAAACTCTCTTTCGATTTTTCAAAATTCATCCCAAGCTTTTCAAAACATCTTCTGCTAAAACATGACAAAAACAGGAAAAAATGGAAGCCTGAAAAATAGTGCTCAGGGATGTCTTTGATTCTCCCAATACTTGATACCTATGCAAAAACTGAGAGAATTTATTGAATTTCATCCCGTTTCAGAGAAAAACCTCTCTTGATTTTTCACAATTCCTTCTAGTTTCCCGGAAACGTTCTTTGAAGTGGACCGTTAAAACTTGGTGAAAAGCGGGTTTTTTAGGAGAAGGTGGTATTCCGGACCCCCCCCTAGGGTGGTAAGTGGTATTAGGGGGGGTCTTAAATCCCGTGGAGGTGACAATTGTCCAGGGTGGTTTCACTTCCTGGACCCCCCCCCTCGTTAAAGTTCGGATGGCAGGGGGGGTCCGGAATAATTTACGGGCATTGATTTAATTTTGTTTTGGGATATGTGAGTACGACAGGTAAATGTTTTTGTTTTGTTTTATATGTTTTTTATTTTAGTTTTTATTATTTTGTTTTATGTTTTTGTTTTATGTCTTTATTTTGTTTTATTTTGTTTTTACGTGTTTTGATTTTGCTTTATTTGTTTTTTAATTGTTTTTCAATTAATTTTTTATGTTTTATTATTGTTTTGTTTTATAATGTTTTATTATTGTTTCGTTTTTAATGTTTTATGCATTTTTTTATTTGTTTTAAATTTTTTAAATTGTTTTATTTTAATTAATGTTTTAATTTTAATATATTATTTCACTGACTTAATTTTTAACCTAAACACACTAACCTAATTAAATTAAATTTATTATGCTAAGTAGTATTAAAAAATGTCACTAGCCATTTATTATTAACCTATTGTTTTTTAGCCTAATCTTGTTTATTCATGTAGGGATGAAATTGGCGGAGAGATGAAGAAATGAAGGGCGAGGGAATGAAGGGTGCAGCAGGGTGATGAAGGATCAAGCGAAATGGATGGAGGGAGAAGTGAAATCAACTGAGCCCAGCAATCCAAATGTCTTCATCACGAGAGAAATGTCAAATAGATAGTTGAAGAATCAAATCACCTATGATTATAGGACCCCAACATATGCTCCACCTGGGGATGGAATATCTTTCAAGAGGTGACAAGAACCACAGAACTCTGAACACGGAGACCAGTGCTTTAACCGTTGGGATGATCCCAAAACTTTATTCTACAAGTTGTACCTATTTTGATCCTTCAACTAAAACCAAATCAAACTGAAGACTGAAATTTGAAATTGATATTGAAAAAATTGTTGAAAGGGATGCTCAAAGATCTGAGCTTATTTGCATACTGCTACCTACCTATATTGTTGAAAATCATGTTGAATCAAATAATACAAAAATGACAATGAATCCAATCAAGTAGTTTTTGAAACAGGTGGACTGCTTGACTGCTTGTTAGCACAATCGAAAGGACAACTTGACCTTTTGTCCACAGAATCAAAACTACAAAGTGTAATGGCCACTGTTGAAAATATGATTGATATTTTATGCTGAAAAAATATTCCATGTAGTCTTCTATGGGATCAGGAAAGACACGACCTATTTCTTGACTTTCAACAAATTTATGGTCATAACTGGGTATGACACAAATGTTTTTTACATGATTACACAATTCCTGATATGGCTGCAAATTTCCTGCTCAACTTTGAAATGAGACTCCTACTTAAACAGACCATGAAAGAGATTTCCTAAACATGTATATATCATAATGTAATATCCCCAATGAAATAATAGCTAGAAACCAACTTGTTTTCTTTGTGATATTTCATCAAAAACTTTGACGACAAGGTCAATTCCTCTTCACCCAAGACTTTCTTTGCTTCCCAACTCAACCCATAGTTTCTATTGTGTTTAATGTGTCATATGGAATGGTTTCTATCTCCTTATGACTCCYMGTTCATTGGTTGTTATGYATTTGCAGTGGTTGTTTAGTTTAATKCAACTCAACTCATTGCATCATTTTRACAAAYWGTTTKTGTGCACTTGTTGTAGATTKCATTTRWACATATATTTYTGRTGTATTTGATGATTATGRYAGMAWATAATTTGTCAYGAATRCASAKGAATGAATCATAAGAAAGTCACTAAGAKWTRAATCAAKAATACACCAAAATACCTCTATAATCCTTGATGTATGGTGTTATGTGAAGTCTGTTGTTATAATAATGATGTTTCTTCGAACAGTTTGCATGCAACAATTATAGATGGAAACTTGCCACCTTTATAATAGATAAACCTTCTAATAGTGCATAGGCAATTTTACAAGTTGATATATGTTTCTGTAGGTGTAACACTTAGAAATGGTGGCTAATTATCTTATTTAAAATAAAAAAATTACACACATACTATATCAGCGTTTGCATGATTAACCTCCCATAATAATATCAGGTTATGACTTCAGCAAAAAAATACAATCAGACTTTAACAATAATATGATAGCACCTGAAATTCAGTGAGATAATGATTGAATCATGTAGTGGCTTGTTGACAGTGGAAATTGTGTGTAACAACAATAAGGGAACACCTCCAAATGGTGGCTCGACCCTCTATATCAGCCTTCAGTTATATCTCTTACAGTTAAGAGAATCCCTTTTAATGGTGCACCCAAAATGTGAGTAGACAGAGGTAAAGTCTCCAGAATAATGGCAATGCTCCCACGATTCCTCTACCAAATAAATACACCCAGAACAGAGTACAACTCGACCTTCCAACAAAGATATTATATCTCTAAATCCATGCCCATAAATGCGCTCAGCTACACAGAGATACATCCATATTGAAGAAATTCGTCCCCCAAACAACAATAATATCAATAGACATAGGTATACACTTGTCTCATGCCCATACATGCACCCAACAATCAAGGAATGGGCCTAAAATAATGAGATTCGACCCCCACGGGGATTTATCAACATTTTTCAAGCAAGTCACCCTCTATAACCCCAAACTCAGCTGCTAACTCTGAAAATGTAGTACACCATGAAGAAAACTCAGCTACTGAATGTAAATCTGCTAACAATGAAACATGATGAAGAAATCAGACTGATCTCTTCCCACAAAATGACTAGCTAGGGTGTTGTTGGATTACTGAGAGGGGGGGTGAATCAGTAATAGCATAATTATAATCCTTTTTCTTAAAATGTTATATCAATGTAGAATTATTATCCAATAATGAGCAGTAAGAAATAAACAATCACACACATACACAGTACACCAATGTTTTACGTGGAAACCCAAATCGAGAGAAAACCACATAATTCTTTTTCTTATATGTCTTGAAGAATTACATTCATTGGAAGCACCAACTTCCTTTGTTTTCCAGCTGCAATTGGAAGGAGGCTCCAACCCCCTAGTTTCTCAAGCTACAACCTGAGGGAAGCTCCAACTCCCCAATTCTCTGGCTACAACTAGAAGGAGGCTACAACCCCCAATGTTCTCTGGCTACAACCGGAAGGTGGCTACAACCACTTGTCCTTGCGTCATCCTGCCACCCTGAAGTAGAAGTAGAATGATGGAACCACTGTCACACTATCACTGTGAGATATACCATTGTAAACCTGTACCAATAAATCTGAACCATGCATCAACCATGCATCAACCTGTACCTCAACCTGTAATCAACCTGTACCATAAACAAGTTCATCAACCATGCACCAACATGTAATCAAATTGTACCATAAACAAGTGTATCCAACCATGTACCAAGTATGTACCAATCATGTGTCAACTACTCATCAAATATGACTCATCAATATGTACCAACATCATCAACTATACACCTCATGTATGTGCGCCAACTCATCAACTACTTGTCTCAACCATGTACTCAACATGTACCACAACCAAAATCCCTCATCAATTTCATCATCCAAATCTGATTTGTAGCTTTGTAATAGACCTGGTGTATATGATCACATTCCTGCAAACCTTCCTTAACTTTAAAAACAAGAGACTAGCATTTTCATCAAACTTTCATTTAGTCTCACATGCCTAGTTTTGGATTAGTCAACAACCCTAACTTGAAGTAATCATAACTTTGAACCTGTAATGTATAAATATCTGAAACCGATACACAATGTTCTTAAGTGTGTTTTATGCAATTCCTCCAAGTTTCACTACTTGGAACCTCTTAGAAAAGGATTTATAGCAAAAATGGCATACCCTGCTGAATTTTGTCTTATTCTAGAGAGCGACCTTGTAGAGTGTGCCCTGCAATAAATATTTGATGAAATGATATGAAACTATTACAAAGAATAATACAGACTATACCCCAACCAAAAAATTTTGTCTCACTGAATTTGGATTTGTTATAAAGAAGTTATAACGTTTTTACCCGAAACACCTGATTTTGACTAGTTTCAGGACTGGCCACAAACCCTATTTTCCACAGAGTGTAACTCCCAAAATACAACGAGCCACAAGCTGAATTTTTTACCACGGATACTTGGATATGTTTTCTCACTTTCATAGCAATTTAACGGTCTGAATCATTATAGAAAAAAAGTTATAGCGAAAATGGTGAGATGACCTGTAAATAACATACCTTAGAAAGCACCATCAAAACAATTTATCCTTCCTTGCATTTCGGCCTTCTTTTCTTCACCTTCACTCAGAATTCTGGTTTAGATATCCTTGTTTACCTCAGACACATATATATATTCAATATGCTCAAGTTTAATTCAAATGAGAGAGCCTTGTCTCTTATTTATATTCTCCAAGTAGCTTCCTTAAATACATCTTCTAGGTCACTTTGCCCACTTTCCTTATTTTAGGGTTGGGTCCACTTCTAATTTCTCCATTAAATTTATTATTGAAATAATTTATTTTGTATTCACTTTGAATTATAATACACTCGTCACTTCACTTTATTATTTACCTTTTAAAATCTCTTAAACCACTTTGACTACTTTGACCTTTTGGAGCTTCTAGATGACATATGAGGGTCCTCCAAATTCGTAAGGCCATAACTCTCATGAAGTTCTACATACCACCAGAAATGGCATGACATGTACTATCCATATAGAACAGTATTATCTAAAAAAATATGATAACTCATACCGTTACCCATCAAACAAACTTGGGTCCATTACCCAAACCTGGGGTCTCCAACTTCTCATGGCCATAACTCTCTAACCGTGAGGAATTATGTGACATTCCACATACCACCGGAAATTAAATGACAAGCACTATCCATCTAGGATATTTTCCCTGACAAATTCACTTTCCTTCATCTCATTATTCCAAAATTAAGCATGGGTTGTCTTACTCCAGAAAGCGTCTTCCCGTGAGGGCTTTCACCATAAGGGGACCACTTTGGAGTTCATCCATATTTACTTCTTATCAACCATGACAAAACGATAATGAGTCATATTTACATCAAACAATATTGGGTCCATTACCCAAACCTTTGTGCTATGGGGCTTTCTTCAAGGTTTGACATCAATGACAACCAACCTTAATCAACAGGTGTATCGTTGCAACATTGAAACCAATCCTAGGGTTTGTCACCAAAACCCTCAAATCCCCAAGCTCTAAGAGCTCTCCAAGCCAAGAGGCTGAATAAAAAATAATCAATCAACATAACGAGAGAATAGAGGCCCCTATCTCTCCTTTATACCCCCCTTGGTCACCTTTTCTCTTCAAGTGACTTTTTCTTTATTTTATGATTCCTTGATTAAATCACTTAATTAATTAATTAACCATTTTAACTCTAAAAAGTGATTTATCCATCCTTATGGCTTCTCTAGCCACTGAAAGTCACTTCTCATCATCTCATCCAGTAGTTATTTTCCTCTCGATTTTGATGAGTTATTACACTAAGAGGTTTCTCCAAGTAATATGCCCATTATGACCTTCTTAGTGAATTTAATTAAAATATGACACATAATAACTCAAAATTACAGAAATCATCGGAATGCAACAGAACCAAAGTCAAGTTGTGAGGAACGGATCCTAATGATGAAATATGATGAACGATGCAAGTCGAGCCCAATAAAACCCCTCAATATCTCCCGAACTCATTGTCACTCCTATCTGGCTACTTTGTTAGGGATAACACTCTGTAATGTAATAATGTCCCAAAATGGGGACATTACAATCCTCCCTGTCGGAATATTGCATGTCCTCAAGCAATAACTAAATTCAACTATATATGATACCAGGGTCCAATATCCACCTATGTGACACAAGGTAGACTCCCCTCAAGATGTGGCCTCTCCAAGTGCTCACCACGCATGACACCCACATGCTCCTTATGAGTAGAATGATCAATGGCCAAAGAATATCAGCCAACTCCCCGAGCAACCACTCTACTTGAAACTCAACTCCATCAAACGTTGAACTACCAAGCACTGCAGTTCTTGGATCCCATATCAAAATGTGCACTACAATGCCTCGTGAAATATAGCCCTGTAACATATCAATACCATGAGTCTCCTACAAATAACACACAGTCTCAACCCAAAATGAGTCTGTCCTCCAAGACCGTACCAACCCCAACACATCCTCCACCAAATGAACAAGTTGCTACCATAGCGATGTACTACAAGACCTCAACGGATCACCAACAAGTGACGTGCTACCCCAAATACTGAAGCTCACTGGAAAGTTAGAGTGACTTCCCCCTGCAAAGATCCACTCACCTCCATCAGTCAATGAAATTCCCATCCCTGTAGTCCCAAGGTCCCATGCTAGTCTCTGACAGGGACCATCATGTTGACACTGCACTACTCTGATCATGATTGTCTTCTCAAAGTGTACATAATGGATCCTCCACTCATGGATCCTCATAAGATGAAGAAAACTACTGATGAACTAGACTCTCGGATCCCATGTCAAATTTGGATCACTTCCAATCCCCACTAACCATTGATGTGACCTACTAGTAACTATCGAAATCCCTCCATCCTCATCCCAATGAGAATCTAAATATGTATCAACCTCTGAGATATCCTCTATCCCATGGCCTAAGATACTCTCCATCAAACCCAAGGCCTCAACTGTTAGTCTCTCATGATCCACCCCTATCTTGATGTATGCAATAAAGACACCCCTATTAGGTGGTCTCATCCTACCAACTCTCCATGTCCCCTACCACTGTCTATCTCCCCCTGTGTTGTTGTCAATGATGAAGGTATCGAGAAAGGATATCAAAAATATATGCAACCAACTGTAGGACTGGAAAGTATCGTATGCTTTGGTCAATCCCAACAACTTGACAAAAAGCTTGTCCACTAGCACTCATGGTAATTAAACACCTGTACTCATCACTGAACACCAACCATCGGGTACAACAGTAGGTATCTCCACAATTTGCGGCTCAATCACTCTTCATCCATCATCACTACTACTGCTACTGTGAGGGTGATCTCCCAGATCTATGTACTACTGCAAAGGAGAATAATATCCATGCTCTATGAATTACATCTCCTCTCTGCAATCCATTTCATCCTCTTAAATCCCATTGTACACCTATGTATGTCTCTGTGAACTACCACTCATCACTGTATGTCCCTGCATACTCATGTGATCTCCTGTATACTCCTGTAACCTCATGGATCCTAGGTGTACTATTGGGTCAACCTCTATATGAAGGTCAGACAATCCTGGAACACAAATGGAAGTGTCCTCATAACTGTCCCTAGCTTTGGCATCCCCATGAGCATCCGTATGACCAACTGTCTCAAAACCCCTCATGAAGAGTGGTCCTTGTGACCCATGGGCATCCTCCTATGTCTCTTGATCATATCTCTCCATACTCATCATTTATCCTAGGTACTCCTCATTCTCCTCCATCAATGGATGCTCTACTGCTAAACCACCAACATCCTCTAGCAATGTGGATGAATGATATGTTAGACTCTCTACTGAGATAGATGTAGTGTATCTCTGACTAGTCTCCTCAAGAAGCTGCTTTAATTTGGACCCTGTTTCTTGAAGGGATATCTGTKTGCCTTCCAAGAATCTCCATGTGCTCACCAACTCATGAGTGAGTCAGTCCACCTCAACCTCCTGCTCCCTCAGTGCCCTGTGATACATCTCGCCAACCTCCAATAGGTAATCCCTATCCATCGACAATTATTGGTAGTCATCCCTSATCACAGTCACTCTCTCCCTGAGCATGTGGAAGTCATCAATGACTAGTCCCCCATATTAACTAACTTGTGTTGTTGAGGCCCTCCAAAAATAATCTTTCATAAGTGCATGTGTAGCATCAAAGTGTCCCATAGCTACCGTGATCATATCCTCACTAACCTTCAGCTGCATTGCCAAATGGTGTGGCTCTCCATAAGAATGCTCCCATGTATCCAATGTGCTACTCTGGTCCTCAGTCATGCACACTTACAAAATAATATCGATCTCCAAAGGTGACTCATCCAGTGTCAATGCCTCATCATACTTAGGTGTACTCACACCCAGATCATCACAAGCCTCTGTACAAGATGAAGATGTCAAATCCTCCTCATGCACTGTCATGTTATCAGCCTGTTCATCCCACGTGATAGTGTCACCGGATGATATATTCACATATGGCTAAAGCTTATTTTCACACTGCTCCACTACATTCATAGAAAGTCTACATCTAGTCGAAGAAACCTCCTCCTTTTCTCTCCCCAAGTAATCTAGTATAAGTGATACAAGTCGCTCTGGAAAATCATCACTCTCATCCAAAATACAAGTCATAATGGCTTGCATAGATGTTAACAGATTTTCTGGATGAGCTCCACTGAAAACAAAGAGGAAAATGTGAAACATCTCGAGGATCAAGTCAGCACACCTAATGTCTAGAATCAAAACACATGACTCAATCTTGGCCATTGTTTCCAAAATGGTAACCCTCTCTCCAAACAAGGGACTAGCTATATCATCCAACCCTCGGAAAATAGTAATAATAATCCGGAAGGTGTCTCTCAACACATCATCTTTGTATGGATTGTTTGGTGTTGAGATTCTAGTGATCTCACTTATACATATGGCCACCCTCAGTGACACCTCTCCATATTGATGTCTCAACAACTTTGGCATAACTAGAGCTTCCCTTAATTGGTGTATTGCATCCAACATAACCTGTGAAGGAGACTGACCTACCTTAGATAAAATTTATGTTGCTTGCTTGAGAAATTTAAGAAGAGTGTTTTTAAAGTGAGGGAGTGACTATAACCTCATTCCTACCTCATACACTTGCTACTCCAAAAGATTTTCCATATTTCTCATGTATCTGTTTTCAATGCTTCCCTTCAAAACCTCACAGCTGCAGAGGACAATGCTCAAATACCACTCTAAGGTTCCCAATGAAATCTTAGCTAGAAATCAACTTGTTTTCTTTGTGAGATTTTGTCAAACACTTTGACGACATGGTCAATTCCTCTTCACCCAAGACTTTCTTTGCTGCCCAACTCAACCCGTGGTTTCTATTATGTTTAATGTGTCATGTGGAATGGTTCCTATCTCCTTATGACTCCCAGTTCATTGGTTGTTATGCATTTGCAGTGGTTGTTTAGTTTAATGCAGCTCAACTCATTGCATCATTTTGACAAACAGTTTGTGTGCACTTGTTGTATATTTCATTTATACATATATTTCTGATGTATTTGATGATTATGACAGCATATAATTTGTCATGAATACACAAGAATGAATCATAAGAAAGTCACTAAGAGATAAATCAAGAATACACCAAAACACCTCTATAATCCTTGATGTATGGTGTTATGTGAATTTTGTTGTTATAATAATGATGTTTCTTCGAACAGTTTGCATGCAACAATTATAGATGGAAACTTGCCACCTTTATAATAGATAAACCTTCTACTAGTACATAGGAAAATTTAGAAGCTGATATATGTTTTTGTAGGTTTAACACTTAGAAATGGTGGTTGATTATCTTATTTAAAATCAGAAAATTACACACAGACTATATCAGCATTTGCATGATTAACCTCCCATAATCATATCAGGTTATGACTTCAGCAAACAAATACAATCAGACTTTAACAATAATATGATATCACCTGAAATTCAGTGAGATAATGATTTACTCCTGTAGTGGCCTGTTTAGAGTGGAAACTGTGTGTAACAACAGTAAGGGAACACCTTCAAATGGTGGCYCAACCCTCCTATATTATCTTTCAGTTATATCTCTTGCAGTTAAGAGAATCCCTTTTAATGGTGCACCTAGAATGTGAGTAGACAGAGGTAAAGTCTCCAGAATAATGGAATAGCTCCCACAGTTCCTCTACCAAATAAATATGCCCAGAACAGAGTACAACTTGGCCTTCCAAAAAAGATATTATATATTGAAATGCATACCCAAAAATGCACCCAGCTACACAGATATATGTCTAGACTAAAGAAATTTGTCCCCCAAACAGCAATAATATCAATCCACATAGGAAAACACTTGTCGCATGCCCAGATATGCACCCAACAGTCAAGGAATGCGCCCATAATAATGAGATTCTACCCCCACAAGGATTTATCATCCTTATTGAAGCAAGTCGCCCTCTATAACCCCAAACTCATCCGGTACCTCTGAAAACGTAGTCACCCATGAAGAAAACTCAGCTATTGAATGTGAATCTGCTAACAATGAAGCACGATGAAGAAATCAAAGTGATCTCTTCCCAAAAAATGACTAGCTAGGGTGTATCGTTGCAACACCGAAACCAATCCTAGGGTTTGTAACCAAAACCCTCAAATCCCCAAGCTCTAAGAGCTCTCCAAGCCTTGAGGCCAAATACAAAATAATCAATCAACATAATGAGAGAATAGAGGCCCCTATCTCTCCTTTATACCCCCCTTGTTCACCTTTTCTCTTCAAGTGACTTTTTCTTTATTTTATTATTCCTTGATTAAATCACTTAATTAATTAATTAACCATTTTAACTCTAAAAAGTGATTTATCCATCCTTATGGATTCTCTGTCCACTGAAAGTCACTTCTCATCATCTTATCCTGTAGTGATCTTCCTCCTGATTCCGATGAGCTATTACACTAAGAGGTTTCTCCAAGTAATATGCCCATTATGACCTTCTTAGTGAATAAGGGACCAAAGCTAAGCTGTGTGGAATGGATTCTAATGATGAAATATGATGAACGATGCAAGTCGGGCCCAATAAAACCCCTCAATATCTCCCAAACTCGTTGTCACTCCTATCTGGCTACTCCATTAGGCATAAAACTCTGTAATGTAATAATGTCCCAAAATGGGGACATTACACATAACCACTTTTAAGTCCATAACTGGAAAATGAAACATGACTTGGACAACACAAGTCATCCAGCACGTCAGCTATTGGATCATGTAGGAATTGGGATGACTATTGCATTGGTTCCAATGACACTTCATAGTTTTCTATGTGCTTATCATTTAGGACATGATCAATATTCTTCTTTAAAAAATGAAATGAATTAAAGATTAATGGTACAAAATCATTTTGTATTAACTCATACTCTGTCTCGGGCTCTAATCTTTCATCTAGAATTTGAAAATCAATGTATCTCAAGGGATGCAATTCTGGGTCTAGACCATCTTCCATATCATCAATGACATCTTCAACTAAGTGATCAGAACATTCTTGATCTTTACTACCGATGACTAGTTTACAATTTTCTCTTAGAAATTGAAATGAAGAGAAACATAAGGGTAAAGCCTTTCCACTTACTCTGAGATTTTTTTCATTTTGCACATTGCTATCGTAATTGCTATGCATAGGCTGACTGTCATATTTTAGTTGCAACTGATCTTCTTCCTCCCAAGAATATGTTGTTGATGGTTTTGGAGAATTCACATTGATGTAATTCTCATCATATTTATCATACTTGGGTAGATCATCCATGAAATAAATGTCATCAATCATACACATCATATCAGCTGATTTCTCCCCTACAAGTTGAGTTGGAGTTTCATCTTTGACTATGTTGTGAATGGAATACATGAAATAATCAATTTCCAATCCATGATACCAAGGGTGAGCTGAAAAGTGTTTGGGAACAATGACCCTTTCTTTCTCTGTAACCAATGGACCAGGATGACCTTGAAAAGCAAGTTAATTTCCCATGATGACTTTCTACATCATTTCTTTCATTGTGTTGGTTAGAATGTCCAGTTTTTCTTCTTAATATTTCAGCTGCTCCTTTGTTATTTTCTTCCTTTCTTTTACCTTGATCTTTGACCTTTTGATCAATAAATTAGCTTCTACATTAATTGAACTATCCTGCATTTCCTTGAGTGTAGTAGTGTTCCTTTCTCTCAACTGAAATGTCATCTCTATATCAAAGGCATATGGGTAGTGTAAGAGAGTTAAATCGAGAGGTGGTCTTATATCAGCAGGCATGGAATTCTAAACTCGATTG
The DNA here is from genome assembly GCA_032191745.1 of Picea mariana. Classification (NCBI taxonomy): domain Eukaryota; kingdom Viridiplantae; phylum Streptophyta; class Pinopsida; order Pinales; family Pinaceae; genus Picea; species Picea mariana. The sequence goes on from JASDQU010735677.1 coordinate 180,932, forward strand.
AATCTGGCAGAAAAGTGTTGCATTGTCTCTCCTGGTTGTCCTTTCAAATGATCATATTCTTCTAAAATGAGAAAAATATTTCTCTTGATCTCCCATTTACCAAGGTATACTTCTACAAACTGATGAAAATTATATATACTTGCAGCTGACAAACTTTTGAACCATTCCTTAGCTCTATCTTGCAAAGATAGAGAAAAAGGTCTRATASAGACATCATCTTCTTCCACCTCAAACAGATCAAGAAAATTCTCAAAACCMTAAATGTGTTTCTTAGCAGTGATGTTACCATATTCTCCATCAAACCTGGGAAGATATTTGTAATAATTTGCAGGGAAATCATAGAGTATAGGAGGTAATACAAGGGGCRTGTACCTATCTAGAATATTTACAAGTGTAGGAGTATGTACAGAGACTATAAAACTAGGCTTGATCTCTTGAGGCTCCTCAGGTTGAATTTGATCAACATGAGTTTAAACAATATGGTCTTGGCCAAGTTCACAAAAAGGGAAGAAATAATMAAAACAAAACCAATTGCATCTTGGATAAAATTCCAACTTGCATACGAGATATTTTCAGATTGTCTTGTCATTGTTTCARTTTCTTCCTCCAGTGGAGTCTTTGAAACTGATTCGAKTTTATTGGAGTCGCCAGGTGGATAATTCATCCTTCTTGTGTCTGATCATTGTCCACCATCAGTAATCAGATCTGGAACTTGATATGCTTTATGAGGAACATTCCCCAGTATGGTCGCCATTATGTTAGCACTCTGTAATTTCTTAGGCTAAAGAAGAAATGGGGAGAGTTAACTACAAAACCACTTTGGAGTCAAGGATCTATTCCTCCAAGACTCAGAGAGGGATCTCTCTATTTGATTTAGCTTTGTTTGTTGGGAATTTTAGGCTAGTTATGATAGTACAAGGTTTGGTTTTTAGATTGTTTGGTTGGAACAGCCAGGGAGGGCCATTGGGCAATGGAGTCAAAGAGTCTACGTTCAATCAAGGAAGGTTCTACATAGAACATAATAGGGAAAGATAGGCACCTATGTTGGATTCTTAAGATTGATGAGTGATTTGAAAAGAAATGTGAGGGGATCGTATTATACCAGAGCAATTAATAATTTTGGAGCTAACCCTCAAGCAGAAAACATTGAAATGATCCAAAGCCAGGAACAGAGTGCACATCAAAACAAATTTTGTCCTTTAGTCTTCTATTGAATAATTCATATCAGAAACACATAAAATTATAATAGAGAGAGGAGAAACATAAACAAAGGTAGATGTACATCACCAACATAAATGACACAAGAATCATGTCAATGTCTCAACTATATTACTGAAGTTTTGAAAGAAATGATGCTCTGTGAGCTCTACTACAATATTAGTTCCATACTCCAAAAAAATCACAACTGATCAACCCTTAATAATTCATAATCAGAAGTATTTATAAGTTGCTTACAAAGAATTCAAATTACAAAAATATAGAGATCTTGTACATCTTCTCGGATTTATGGTGCTTAATTTAATGAAGGTTGTTGAAAACATGTCTTCAAGTTCTGTTGTGTTGTTGATATTTTGATGTTGACTAAGCTTATTTCTACAGAAATCAACCAGTAGAGTCTGGATTCGATGACTGAATATTGATATTCAGTTGTCAGGTGTTTTCGTGCCTTTGATTTCATTTCCATCTTTCAACTTGATCCCTCTGTCATTTGTCTCTTTTGATTTTCTGCCTCCCGAAGTTCTAAAAAATAAGGTCCAGTGAAATATTTGATTCTCCCAATCCGTAGAATATGTGCAAAATATGGAAGAGGTTATTTTTTTTTGGCATGTGATGAGAAAAAACCTTTCTATTTTTCAAAATTCATCCCTAGATTTCCAAAACATCTGCCGCAAAACCATGACAAAAGCAGGAAAAAAAGGAATCCTGAAAAATAGTTCTCATATATGGCTTTGATTCTCCCAATTCATGATACCTGTGAAAACCCTAAGAGAGGTTATTGAATTTCATCAAGTTTCAGAGAAAACCCTCTATCGGTTTTTCAAAATTCCTTCTGGTTTGCCCGAAAACGCTCTTTGAAATGGACTGGTAAAATTGGGCGGAAAGTAGTTTTTTTAGGAGGTGGTGGTATTCCGGACCCCCCTAGGGTGGTAAGTGGTATTTGGGGAGGGAGGGGGGGGTGCTCTGAAATCCCGTGGAGGTGAAAATTGTCCAGGGTGGTTTCACTTCCTGGACCCCCCCCCTCATTAAAGTTCGGATTGCAGGGGGGTCCGGAATAATTTACGGGCGTTGATTTAATTTTGTTTTGGGATATGTGTGTACTGGAGGTAAATATTTTTTATTTGTTTTTTTATATATATATTTTTATTTTATTTATTATTATTTTGTTTTATGTTTTTGTTTTATATGTCTTTATTTTATTTTATTTTGTTTTTACGTGTTTTCATTTTGATTTATTTGTTTTTTAAATGTTTTATTTTTTAATTGTTTTCTAATTGTTTTATAATGTTTTATTATTGTTTTGTTTTTATTATATTTTGTGTTTTATTTTTTTATGCATTGTTTTATTTTTTTATGCATTTTTTTGTTTGTTTTAAATTTTTTAAATTGTTTTATTTTAATTAATGTTTTAATTTTAATATATTATTTCACTAACTTAATTTGAAATAATTGGTATCAGAGCAAGTACCTTCAACACAGTCTAATAACTGGAAGGTAGATACTGAAATAAATGGATCAACAAGAGGGAATGTCTTCCAACAAAGCACCAGTATTTAATGGAGGTGGTTATGCTCTCTGGAAAATAAGAATGAAAAGCTTCTTGTTGTCTCTTGGTTTTGATATCTGGAAATCTATTGTAGATGGTTACACTGCACCAGCCAATCCACCCACAAATATTGTAGGAAAGAAAATTTGCAATGAAAATTCAAGAGTAGTCAATGCCATTCTAGGAGGATTGACAAATTCTATATGTGTGAAGGTTATGCATTGTAAGTCAACTAAGGAAATATGGGACAAATTGGAGGTTGTATATGAAGGAGATAGCAATGTCAAGGAAGCCAAACTACAAACCTATAGAACTCAGTTTGAAAATTTGAAAATGAAAGAAGAAGAGAACATTGTTGAATACTTTCATAGGGTAGATGAGGTAGTTAATTCAATTAGAGCAGTAGGAGAAGGACTTATCGATAAACCTATTGTACAAAATATATTAACGTCATTACCTATGAGATATGATTCCAAGATTTCCACAATTGAAGATAGACCAGAACTTAACAAACTCACAAGATCAGCTTCATGGAATTTTTACATCTTATGAGATGAGAACAGGGAACAAAAAACCATCAAAAGAAGAAACAGTCTTTAAGGAATCTAAAGCAAATAAGAAATAGGAACACATGTCTAATGAAGATTAGTTAGACATATCATATGTAGAAGAGGCAAACTTTATAAAGAAACTCCATAAAGGATTTGGAAAATATAAAGGAAAGTTACCCTTCAAATGTTTCAATTATGCCAGGATCGAACACTTTGCTAACAAGTGTCCCTATCCCAAGCAGGAGGATAATGATGATGAAGAATCCCACAACCAGAAAGACCAATACAAGAAGAAACTTTATAAGAAAAGGAAAAACTTCTACTCTAAAGAAAACATCAGCTCTTCATATATGAGTGAAGATGAAGATTCAGAGCTTCTATTTATGGGAATGAACACTCACAATAACAATATAGATAATGAAGAAAAGTATGGAAGTGAAAGTGAAGTAGATATAGAAGCGGAATTGATTAGTTCTCTGGAGGAACTAAGAAAGTATTTAAAGAGGTACAAATTACTTAGGGAAAAACTTCAAGAATTTGAAGAATCACATCAATCAAGAGAAATAGATGCATCAAGAACCATCAAAGAGTCAGTGCAGATCATCAGTGATTTGAAGTCCCAGCTCCTGGAAGCTAAAAGAATTGAAGAATTCATTTTAAAGGAACTCAATGATAGAGAACAAGTATGTAAGTATATAGAGGCTGAGATTGAGGTGCTAAAAGGTGAATTTGAAAAAGAAAATAAGATATCAAAATTTGAAAATAGTTCAAAAATCTTGGATGAAATTCTCAGTAGTCAGAAGTCACCAAATAAAAAGTCTGGCTTGGGATACACCCAAGACTCAACCACTACATCACAAGGATCATCCAAAAGGCTAATCAGTTATGCATATGCTCTAAAGAGATTCTTAAGAAGAGAAGATAATAAGGAAAATATGATACCATTGAAAATTGTTCCACATAAACTGAAATCAACACTCCCTACTAGAGTAAAATATGACAAGAAAAATACAATCATCAGAAGAAATCCCCCTAATAAATATCTATTTATTGGATACTATTACTCTTGCAATAATTTTAGACATAAGGTAGTACACTGCAAAGCTTATGGACAATACAATCATAGAAATTTCCAAAGATATAAGAAAAATAAGTACAATACAGAGAAGAGAAACTATAACTCATTTTCTCCTTTGAAAAACTTCAATATTGAATGCCAAAAATGCAACAACTATGGCCATAAAATCAGAGAATGTAGATTACCAATGCAATCCTTGAAGATAGGGAACACTAACAAACAAAATAGATATGGAAAAGAAAATAAGAAGTACAATGCAAGAAAGATGTTGAATATATTGCACTTGAAATTGGTGAAGTTAATAATATCAAAATGGTGGGTAAAACTTCTAATAAAGAATAAAAAAATCAAATTTTTGAATATAAAAATAATCAAGGTCAAGAAAGGAGAGTTCCTGAAGAAGAATATGACACAATTGTAGTTCTTGATGATGTCCTGCAAATCAATAGTCCACTAGCCAATCAAAGAAAAATAGAAAAAGAAAATTCTAAAGAAGAAGATGAAGAAGTTTTTGTTACACAAAATAGTGATGATGATGAATCTTCAATAGTATACCAACCAAAATAATTGAATGGTGATGATCCCAGAATTTTTCCAATGTTATTTTAATGATCTACTGAAACTCCTCCTCAAAAATTATAAACAAAGAAAGGAAGAAGAAATTAGGGAAGACTTAAATTTTTTCCTGTTGATACCCCTATGAGTATTGAAGCACATAAAAATGAAGAGGCTCTCGGATTACAAATGATTTAATAGATAACTAGAATCATTGAAAGAAGCATGGTTTGATGGTGTATATCTATGCAGGATCTAACATGGTTTGTTGCAAGTCTTCATCTACCCAGTAACAGTGTCGGTTATGTATTCTCTCAGTGAAGTTATGTGAAATGGTTTCTAAAGAAGATCCATTATGAGAAGACAAGGGGAGTTATTCTTCTTCCCATGATTGGTTGTAGTAGCATGATTCCACGGGGAGATATTCATAGACAGTGTGGGAGTAACCTAAGGGGGAGTGTCACCCTAAATGGAAACATCCCTTTTTGGCATTGTAGTCAAAGGGGGAGAATGATCAGTAAAATACAGCTAAGATTGGAAAAGGGGTTTTATTGTGTTTCCATCAATGCCAAAGGGGGAGAATGTTGGACATGATGTTATGGTGTTGGCAGTGATGTCAAAGAGGGCCAAAATAATCAATGTTGGACATGGTATTATGGTATTTTCATTATCAAGAAGATCAAATATGTTTGTGAGATACTAAATCTCGAGAGAGATAATGTAGTAGGTTACACAAAAAACATAGCATGAGGAATAGAGGAGTCCCTCATATTACCAAATCATCTCTAAGGTGGATCAATGTAGAAAAATCTCAACAGAGAAGGTGCGACGAAGTGAAGTTGAAACAAATTTTTTCAATTAAGGAAATCTATGCAAAGGATTGTGGAGTAATCATGATTGTTCCCTTTTGAATTTTGGAAGTAATCACAACCATTGAATCAAGGAGGAATCATGTTCGTTGATGTAGTTTTCAGGACAATTCAAGACTGTCGGATCGAGGGGGAGTCAGAGGTTTGGAAGAATTATATCTCAATCGATAGATCTAAAGAAGGATATTTGGATGGTTTCCCAGTCGTTGGATCAATATTCGACCTGGAATGTAGAGCTGTCAGATTTCGTGGAGGAAATTCAAGTGAGCTCTCAAACCATTATATCATTTCGGGATCTATCATGATCATCAGATAAAACCAAGTGGAAGGATAGTGTAATTTTCATGACATCGGAACTTCGCCACTTTGGGGAACATTGGAGATAAGGTAGAGGCACAAACTCGCAAAGTCATGAAATCCATCCAGTCGTTAGATCAAGGAGGGACTTCGAACGAATTCTTGACCATTTGATTGAGTTTAGTGGAAGGACAGTGTAAGCCACAATATCTCGGAGTCTCGAATTAAACAAATTACCATCAACCATTGATCTGGAGTGAAAATGTTGGAACCATTAGATCACAGTAAAGGAAAGGAGATGGTCAACTCTAGCGTTGACCACTCTAGCAAAAAGAACCCAAGAACAGGTAAGTTTACCCAAAGGTTGAAGCCCCTAAGTCATGAACTACCGTCAACCATTGATCTGGAGTGAAAACATTGGAACCATTAGATCATAGTAAAGGAAAGGATATGGTCAACTGCAGTGCTGACCACTTCGGTGAAAAGGGGTCTAATACATGTAAGTTTACCCGAAGGTCGGAGCCTCAAATTTCTGAAATAAATGAGGGCCATCAGATCTGGGCAATGCATGGTGACCGTTGGATGAGAATAGGCGAGTCCAATGGTGGTCAACTTTGGCATTGACCACTTCAGTGATAAGGGGTCTAAAACATTTAAGTTCACCCAAAGGTCAGAGCCCTGAAGTCCCGAAGTGAATGAGGGTTGTTGGATCAAGAATTCAGGTGAAAACTAGACCGTCCGATATATGATCCAAAGGGGAAAGACATGACACTTTAGGATATCCACATCAGCAAGACCACGTCAGCAAGGACACTTCATCGTAGTCGAAGGATAGAGTAAGGATAGAGTAAGGACTATTATATCAAGCATAGTTCGTTGATGTGCCCTAAAGACAAGTTAGTTGGTGCTTCCTAGGGTGCTCTATTGGAGGACATTCATTCTTGTTGATCCATTGAATTTCTCAGAATCTTCCTTTAATTGGTTAGACTGTGGTGAAGCAACCTGCTATGATACCAATAGTTGGAATATTGTTCAATTTTTAGAGGGGGACGTGAATCAGTATTGTTTCTTTTTCTCAAATTAAATTAATTCTTTAATGATTAATATATGAACCATAACAATTTATCAACAAGAATGTACAAAACTATGCATTTTAAATGTAACAATCATAAAAATTATATTTCATTTACAAGTTACAATTTGTAAGAGACACCAATCTCTCTTCTTTTGAACACCAACTCAAGSAAACACCAATCCTCTATTTTCCAAGCACCAACTCCTTGTAGATCAGGCTCTAACCTATAGAGGACYCCAATCCTCTGTTAGAAAAATAGGATTGTGGACCAATAAAATAAAACAAATGCGGAAATAAAACACAGAAGATTCGTAATACAATAGAGACACATATATACATGGTTCACCCTGTGTGGGCTATGTCCATCAGAGAGATTGCTAGGTCCTTCCTTTTTATTATCCAACTAAATGAAGGGATACAACCTACAACACACTCAATGTAACTTCCTCTTCTTTCTCTCATAGTCTCCTCACTCAGAATACACATACAATACAATACCCGGACGCAATACAAATGGCCTCATACAAAAGAAAGAGATTTTCCTTCTAGGGAAAAAAACCCTAACATAATATCTACCATGAGATCTGTGAATTAATGATGAATGGTCAAGATTGACTATGAAATTACAATATACATTTAYAAGGAAATTTCTCCTTTAGGGTCTTCGCCTCGAACCCCCTCTGGCCCCCAGACCCCCAGCCAAGGGGGATGCTACCCCATGAACCCCGTAGGGGGGAAAATACCCTCCTGCAAACCCCCCGTGTGGAGGGGTGTAAAGAATTCATGGGGTATAAACATGACTGAGAACAAAGACCTCTAAATCAGGAAGATAATCAGGCTCCACAACCAACAATATCTTACTTGGAGACTGATCACAACAACTCCATCGTTTTTGTATCTATTGGACTATGATCCTTCTTGGAATTGGAAAATTTATCATCTCCTCCTTCATACATGAAGGCCAACTAAAACTTAGAAGGAACTCATATTCTCTCTGGTTACTTCCTTTGTTAACATGTCTGGAGGATTTTGGCTACTATGTATATTTTCCAACTTCAGTTGTCCATCTTCCAAAGCTGACCTTATAAAATGGTACTTGAGTTTTATATTTTTAGTCTTGGAATGGAAGGCTCAGTTCTTTGCAATATGAATGGCACTCTCGTTGTCACAATACAACCTGCTATTCTCCTTCTTCTTTCCCAATTCCTCCATAAACCTATGTAACCAAATCATCTCTTTACTAACCTCTGTAGCAGCAACATACTCTGCTTATGTTGTTGAAAGTGAAACAACCTTTTTCAGTTTCGAAATCCAACTTATTGTTGTTCCACCTATAGTAAAAACATACCCTATGGTGCTCATTTTGTTATCTTTATCACCTTCCATATATGAATCAACATATCCCAGTAGAACAGTGTCTGAACCTCCAAAACATAATGCATGAGAAGAAATACCTCTTAAATACCTGAGAATCCACTTTATTTCCTTCCAATTTTCTTTACYTGAATTGTTCATATACTTGCTCACAACTCCCACTGCATGTGCAATATCTGGTCTTGTGAAAACCATCGCATACATCAAGATGCCAATTGTTTATGAATAAGGKACACTGGACATGTATTTGTTATAGCAAGATTTGCCTCACCCCATGTAATCTTGCACAGAAGGCCTTTTTCCATTTCCCTATGCAGACTTGTAATCCCTTTTTGCAAATCCCAGAGCTAAAAATATAAATTTTTCCACATAAATGCACCTTTCCTACTACACAGCATGCGTATATGCAGGTTGCACCATTACAACCCGCATACATCGGGAAATGTCCCCAAAATTGAAAATTAGTGTCAGGTTTCCATGTCATGTCACGAGATCAATGATGCTTGGCCTTCCATATACTAGAAAATATTTGACTCGGCCCTTCAGTTCCACTTGAAGGCTATAAATGGGCCAAATCCGAGCTATGGAAATAAGGAGAAAGAATTCAACTTTGAGAGAAAATTTACTCTAGATGAATTATTTACTTCACATTGAGTTTGCATCCCTTTATCCTTTAAGTCTGAACACATTGTTTAGCCCCCAAGCTCTTTTGTTACTGATTGAGAACTCCATTGTCTCTCTTACATGAGATTTCCTTTGGTGGAGGCACAGCTGGAAGGAACTCAGTTCCTCGGTTTCGAGTCGTTCCGACATGGAAGTCTGTAACTTATTCACTTTTGTTGATTATATCTTAATAGAAATACTCTTTTCTCATCCAATTGATATCTTGCAAATATTTGAATTATTATTCCATGGGCGTATTTGTTATGAATGTTGATGCATTATTCTATTGAATGTACTAACATCATATATTATCACCATATGCTTGTGTTGCTTGGTTGTTGAGGACTAGTTGCAGGTATATTGCTTTGGGTCTCTTAGCACTCTCTAATTTCTTAGGTTGAAGAAGAAATGGGTAGAAGTAACTACAAAACCACTTTGGAGTCAAGGATCTATCCCTTGAAGACTTAGATCGGGATCTCTCTGTATGATTTATCTTTGTTTGTTGGGAATTTTAGGCTAGTTATGATAGTATAGGGTTTGGTTTTTAGATTGTTTGGTTGGAACAGCCAGGGAGGGCCATTGGGCAATGGAGTCAAAGGGTCTGTGTTCAACCAAGGCAGGTTCTACAGAGAACATAACAGGGAAGGATAGGCACCTATGTTGGATTCTTAAGATTGATGAGTGATTTGAAAAGAAAGGTGAGGGGATCGGATTATACTAGAGCAGTTAAGAATTATGGAACTAACCCTCAAGAAGAAAACATTGAAATTATCCAAAGCCAGGAACATAGTGCACATCAAAACAAATTATTTCCTTTAGTCTTCTATTGAATAATTCATATCGGAATCACATAAAATTATAACAGAGAGAGGAGAAACATAAACACAGGCAAATGTACTTCACCAACATAAATGACACAAGAATCTTGTCAATGTCTCAATTGTATTACTAAGGTTTTCAAAGAAAGGAGGCTTGTTGAGATCTGCTACAATATTAGTTCCATCCTCCAAAAAGATACCAAGTGATCAACCCTTAATACTTTGTAATCAGAAATATTTATAAGTTGCTTACAAAGAATTCAGATTACAAAAATGTAGAGATCCTGTAGATCTTCTCGGATTTCTGGTGCTTAATTTAATGAAGGTTGTTGAAAACATGTCTTTAATTTCTGATGTGTTGTTGATCTTTTTATGCTGACTGAGCTTATTTATGTAGAAATAGGGTAGTAGAGTCTGGATTCGGTGATTGGCTGCTGATATTCAGCTGTCAGGTGTCTTCATGCCTTTCATTTCATTTCCATCTGTCAATTTGATCCCTTTTCCATCTGTCTCTTTTGATTTTCTGCCTCCCGAAGTTATGAAAAATAGGGTCCAGTGAAATCTTCTATTCTCCCAATCTGTAGAAGATATGAAAAATGTGGAAGATTTTGTTTTTATCTGGCCTATGATGAGCAAAAACCTCTTTCAATTTTTCAAAATTCATCCCAAGCTTTCCAAAACATCTGT
>JASDQU010735677.1:192394-203260 GCA_032191745.1 Picea mariana
ATGTGAGTACAGGAGGTAAATGTTTTTGTTTTGTTTTATATGTTTTTTATTTTATTTATTATTATTTTGTTTTATGTTTTTGTTTTATGTCTTTATTTTAATTTTTTTTGTTTTTACGTGTTTTCGTTTTGCTTTATTTGTTTTTTAATTGTTTTATAATGTTTTATTATTGTTTTTTTTTATAATATTTTATTATTGTTTTGTTTTTAATGTTTTATGCATTTTTTAATTTGTTTTAATTTTTTTAAATTGTATTGTTTTAATCAATGTTTTAATTTTAATATATTATTTCACTAACTTAATTTTTAACCTAAACACACTAACCTAATTAAATTAAATTTATTATGCTAACTAGTATTTAAAAAGGTCACTAACCATTTATTATTAACCTATTGTTTTTTAGCCTAATCTTGTTGATTCATGTAGGGACGAAATTGGGGGAAGGATGAAGAAATGAAGGGCGAGGGAATGAAGGGTGCAGCAGGGTGATGAAGGATTGGGTGAAATGGATGGAGGGAGAAGTGAAATCAATCGAGCCCATCAAGATAGATGTCTTCATCATGAGAGAAATGTCAAATAGATAGTTGAAGAATCAAATCACCTATGATTATAGGACCCCAACGTATGCTCCACCTGGGGATGGCATCTCTTTCAAGAGGTGACAAGAACCATAGAACTCTAAACACGTAGACCGGTGCTTTAATCGTTGGGATGATCCCAAAACTTTATTCTACAAGTTGTACCTATTCTGATCCTTCAATTGAAACCAAATCAAACTGAAGACTGAAATTTGAAATTGATATTGAAAAAATTGTTGAAAGGGATGCTCAAAGATCTAAGCTTATTTGCATATTTCTACCTACCTATACTGTTGAAAATCATGTTGAATCAAATAATACAAAAATGACAATGAATCCATTCTAGTAGCTATTGAAACAGGTGGACTGCTTGACTGCTTGTTAGCACACTCGGAAGGACAACTTGACCTTTTGTCCACATAATCAAAACTGCAAAGTGTAATGGCCAATGTTGAAAATATGATTGATCTTTTATGCTGAAAAAATATTCCATGTAGTCTGCTATGGGATCAGGAAAGACACGACCTATTTCTTGACTTTTAAAAAATTTATGGTCATAATTGGGTATGACACAAATGTTTTTTACATGATTATACAATTCCTGATATGGCTGCAAATTTTCTGGTCAACTTTGAAATGAGACTCCTGCTGAAACAGACCATGAAAGAGATTGCCTAATCATGTCTATATCATAATGTAATATCCCCAATGAAATATTAGCTAGAATTCAACTTGTTTTCTTTGTGAGATTTTGTCAAACACTTTGACGACAAGGTCAATTCCTCTTCACCCAAGACTTTCTTTGCTTCCCAACTCAACCCACGGTTTCTATTGTGTTTATTGTGTCATATGGAATGGTTTCTGTCTCCTTATGACTCTCATTTCATTAGTTGTTATGTATTTGTAGTGGTTGTTTAGTTTAATGCAGCTCAACTCATTGCATCATTTTGACAAATAGTTTGTGTGCACTTGTTGTAGATTGCATTTATACATATATTTCTGATGTATTTGATGATTATGACAGCATATAATTTTTCATGAATACACAGGAATGAATCATAAGAAAGTCACTAAGAGCTAAATCAATAATACACCAAAATACCTCTATAATCCTTGATGTATGGTGTTATGTGAAGTCTGTTGTTATAATAATGATGTTTCTTCGAATAGTTTTCATGCAACAATTATAGATGGAAACTTGCCACCTTTATAATATATAAACCTTCTAATAGTGCATAGGCAATTTTACAAGCTGATATATGTTTCTGTAGGTGTAACACTTAGAAATGGTGGTTGATTATCTTATTTAAAATCAAAAAATTACACATAGACTATATCAGCATTTGCATGATTAACCTCCCATAATAATATCAAGTTATCACTTAAGCAAAAAAATACAATCAGACTTTAACAATAATATGATAGCACCTGAAATTCAGTGAGATAATGATTGAATCCTATAGTGGCTTGTTGACAGTGGAAATTGTGTGTAACAACGGTAAGGGAACACCTCCAAATGGTGGCTCGACCCTCTGTATCATCCTTCATTTATATCTCTTGCAGTTAAGAGGATCCCTTTTAATGGTGCACCCAAAATGTGAGTAGAGAGAGGTAAAGTCTCCAGAATAATGGAAATGCTCCCACGGTTCCTCTACCAAAGAAATACGCCCAGAACAAAGTACAACTCGGCCTTCCAACAAAGATATTATATCTTGAAATGCATACCCAGAAATATGCCCAGATACACAAAGATGCATCCATATTGAAGAAATATGTCCCCCAAACAGCAATAATATCAGTACACATAGGTATACACTTGTCTCATGCCCAGATATGCACCCAACAGTCAAGGAATGTGCCCAAAATAATGAGATTCTACCCCCACAAGGATTTATCAACATTCTTCAAGAAAGTCGCACTCTATAACCCCAAACTCAGCTGCTACCTCCGAAAACACAGTCACCCATGAAGAAAACTCAGCTACTAAATGTAAATCTACTAACAATGAAGCACGATGAAAAAATTAGAGTGATCTCTTCCCACAAAATGACTAGTTAGGGTGTATTGTTGCAACATTAAAACCAATCCTAGGGTTTGTCACCAAAACCCTCAAATCCCCAACCTCTAAGAGCTCTCCAAGCCAAGAGGMTAAATACAAAATAATCAATCAACATAATGAGAGAATGCAGGCCCCTATCTCTCCTTTGTACCCCACTTGTTCACCTTTTCTCTTTAAGTGACTTTTTCTTTATTTTATTATTCCTTGATTAAATCACTTAATTAATTAATTAACCATTTTAACTCTAAAAAGTGATTTATCCATCTTTATGGATTCTCTGGCCATTGAAAGTCACTTCTCATCATCTCATTCAGTAGTGCTCTTCTTACCGATTCCGATGAGTTATTACACTAAGAGGTTTCTCCAAGTAATATGCCCATTATGACCTTCTTAGTGAATTTAATTAAAATATGACACATAATAACTCAAAATTTCGGAATGCAGCAGAACCAAAGTCAAGTTGTGAGGAATGGATCCTGATGATGAAATATGATGAATGATTCAAGTCGGGTCCAATAAAACACCTCAATATCTCCCGAACTCATTGTCACTCCTATCTGGCTACTATGTTAGGCATAACACTTTGTAATGTAATAATGTCCCAAAATGGGGACATTACAGTCCTCCCTGCTGGAATTTTGCTTGTCCTCAAGCAATAATTGAATCCAACTATATATGATACCAGGGTCCCATATCCACCTATGTGACACAAGGTAGACTCCCCTCAATATGTGGCCTCTCCAAGTGCTCACCACGCATAACACCCACATGCTCCTTATGAGTAGAATGATCAATGGCCAAAGAATATTAGTCAACTCCCCGAGCAACCACTCTACTTGAAACTCAACTCCATCAAACGTTGAACTACCAAGCACTCCAGTCCCTARATCCCATATCAAAATGTGCACTACAATGCCTCGTGAAATATAGTCCTGTAACATATCAATACCATGATTCTCCTGCAAATAAGACACGGTCTCAACCCAAAATGAGTCTGTCCTCCAAGACCATACCAACCCCAACACATCCTCCACTGAATGAACATGTTGTTGCCATAGCGAGGTACTAAAAGACCTCAACAAGTCACCAACAAGTGACGTTCTCCCCCCAATACTGAAGCTCACTGGAAAGTTAGAGTGACTTCCCCCTACAAAGATCCACTCGCCTCCATAAGTCAATGAAATTCCCATCCATGTAGTCCTAGGGTCCCATGCTAGTCTTTGACAGGGACCATCATGCTAACATTGCACTACTCTAATCATGATTGTCTTCTCAAAGTATACATAATGGATCCTCCACTCATGGATCCTCATAAGATGAAGCAAACTACTGACCAACTGGACTCTCGGATCCTATGTCAAATTTGGATGTCCATCACTTCCAATCCCCACTAATCGCTGATGTGACCTACTGGTAACTATCGAAAGCCCTCCATCCTCATCCCAATGAGAATCTAAATATGTGTCAACCTTTGAGATATCCTCTATCCCATGGCCTAAGATACTCTACATCACACCCAAGGCCTCAACTATTAGTCTCTGATGATCCACCCCTATCCTGTTGTATGCAATAAAGACACCCTTGTCAGCTGGTCTCAGCCTACCAACTCTCCATGTACCCTACCACTGTCTATCTCCCCCTGTGTTGTTGTCAATGATGAAGGTATCGATAAAGGCTATCAAAAATATCTGCAACCAACTGTAGGACTGGAAAGTATCGTATTCTTTGGTCAATCCCAAGGACTTGACCAAAAGCTCGTCCACTGGCACCCATAAGTAATCACCTGTACTCATCACTAAACACCACCCATAGAGTACAACAGTAGGTATCTCCACAATCTAAGGCTCAATCACTCTCCATCCATCATCACTACTACTGCTACTATGAGGGTAATCTCCCAGATATATGTATTGCTGCAAGGGAGAGAAATATCCATGCTCTACAAAGTACATCTCCTCCCTGCAATCCAATGCATCCTCTTGAATCCCATTGTACACCTATGTATGTCTTTGTGAACTACCACTCATCATTGTATGTCCCTGCATACTCATGTGATCTCATGTATACTCCTGTAACCTCATGGATCCTAGGTGTACTACTGGGTCAATCTCTATATGAAGGTCAGTCAATCCTGGAACACAAATAGAAGTGTCCTCATAACTATCCCTAGCTCCGGAATCCCCATGAGCATATGTATGACCAACTGTCTCAAAAACCCTCATGAAGAGTGGTCCTTGTGAACCATGGGCATCCTCCTACGTCTCTTGATCATATCTCTCCATACTCATCATTGATCCTGGGTACTCCTCATGCTCCTCCATCAACTAGTGCTCTAGTGCTAAACCACTAACATCCTCTAGGAATGTGGTTGAATGATATGTTGGACTCTCTATTGAGATAGATGTAGTGTATCTCTGACTAGTCTCCTGAAGGTGCTCCTTTAATTTGGACCCTGTGTCTTGAAGGGCTATCTGTGTGCCTTCCAATAATATCCATGTACTCACCAACTCATGAGTGAGTCAGTCGACCTCAACCTCCTGCTCCCTTAGTGCCCTATGATACATCTTTCCAACCTCCAATAGGTAATCCCTATCCATCGACAATTATTGGTAGTTTTCCCTCATCACAGTCACTCTCTCCCTGAGCATATGGAAGTCATCAATGACTAGTCCCCCATCTTAACTAACTTGTGTTGTCGAGGCCCTCCAAAAATAATATTCCATCAGTGCATGTGTAGCATCAAAGTGTCCCATAGCTACCGCGATCATATCCTCACTAACCTTCAGTTGCATTGCCAAATGGTGTGGCTCTCCATAAGAATTCTCCCATGTATCCGATGTGCTACTCTTTTCCTCAGTTGTGCGCACTTGCAAAATAATATCGGTCTCCAAAGGTGACTCGTCCAGTGTCAATGCCTCAACATACATAGGTGTACTCACACCCAGATCATCACAAGCCTCTGTACAAGATGAAGATGTCAACTCCTCCTCATGCACTGCCCTGTTATCAGCCCATTCGTCCTACGTGCTAGTGTCACTGGATGATATATTCACATATGGTTGAAGCTTATTTGCATGCTCCTCCACTACATTCATAGAAAGTCTACATCTAGCCAAAGAAACCTCCTCCTTTTCTCTCCCCAAGTAATCTAGTATAAGTGATACCAGCCGCTCTAAAATATCATCACTCTCATCCAAAATACAAGACATAATGGCTTGCATAGATGTTAACAAATTTTATGGATGAGCTCTACTAACAAGAAAGAGGAAAATGTGAAACATCTCGAGGATCAAGTTAGCACACCCAATGTCTAGCATCAAAACACATGACTCAATCTTGGCCATTATTTCCAGAATGGTAACCCTCTCTCCAAACAAGGGAATAGCTATATCGTCCAACCCTCGGAAAATAGTAATAATAAGTTGGAAGGTGTCTCTCAACACATCATCTTTGTATGGAGTGTTTGGTGTTGTGATTCTGGTGATCTCACTTATACATATGGCCACCCTCAGTGACACCTCTCCATATTGATGTCTCAACAACTTTGGCATAACTAGAGCTTCCCTTAATGGGTGTATTACATCCAACATAACCTGTGAAGGAGACTGGCCTACCTTAGATAAAATTTATGCTGCTTTCTTGAGAAATTTAAGAAGAGTGTTTTTGAAGTGAGGGAGTGATTGTAACCTCATTCCCACCTCAAACCCCTGCTACTCCAACTGATTTTCCATATTTCTCATGTGTCTATTTTCAATGTTTCCCTTCAAAACCTCACGGATGTAGAGTACCATGCTCTGATACCACTCTAAGATTCCCAATGAAATCTTAGCTAGAAATCAACTTGTTTTCTTTGTGAGATTTTGTCAAACACTTTGACGACATGGTCAATTCCTCTTCACCCAAGACTTTCTTTGCTGCCCAACTCAACCTATGGTTTCTATTGTGTTTAATGTGTAATATGGAATGGTTCCTATATCCTTATGACTCCCAGTTCATTGGTTGTTATGCATTTGCAGTGGTTGTTTAGTTTAATGCAGCTCAACTCATTGCATCATTTTGAAAAACAGTTTGTGTGCACTTGTTGTAGATTGCAATTATACATATATTTCTGATGTACTTGATGATTATGACAACATATAATTTTTAATGAATACACAAGAATGAATCATAAGAAAGTCACTAAAAGCTAAATAAAGAATACACCAAAATACCTCTATAATCCTTGATGTATGGTGTTATGTGAAGTCTGTTGTTATATTAATGATGTTTCTTCAAACAGTTTGCATGCAACAATTATAGATGGAAACTTTCCACCTTTATAATAGATAAACCTTCTAATAGTGCATAGGAAATTTTACAAGATGATATATGTTTTTGTAGGTGTAACACTTAGAAATGGTGGTTGATTATCTTATTTAAAATCAAAGAATTACACACAGACTATATCAGCATTTGCATGATTAACCTCCCATAATAATATTAGGTTATGACTTCAGAAAACAAATACAATCAAACTTTAACAATAATATGATGCCACCTGAATTTCAGTGAGATAATGATTTACTCCTGTAGTGGCCTATTGAGAGTGGAAACTGTGTGTAACAACAGTAAGGTAACACCTTCAAATGGTGGCTCGACCCTCTTGTATCAGCCTTCAGTGATATCTCTTGCAGTTAAGAGAATCCCTTTTAATGGTGCACCCAGAATGTGAGTAGACAGAGGTAAAGTCTCTAGAATAATGGCAATGCTCCCACGGTTCCTCTACCAAAGAAATATGCCCAGAACAAAGTACAACTCGGCCCTCTAAAAGAGATATTATATCTCGAAATGCATACCCATAAATGCGCCCATCTACACAGAGATACGTACAGACTAAAGAAATTCGTCCCCCAAACAACAATAGTATCAGTCCACATAGGAATACACATGTATCATGCCCAGATATGCGCCCAAAATTCAAGGAATGCACCCATAATAATGAGATTCGACCCCCACAAGGATTTATCAACCTTATTGAAGCAAGTTGCCCTCTATAACCCCAAACTCAGCTACTACCTCTAAAAACGCAGTCACCCATGAAGAAAAATCAGCTACTGAATGTAAATATGCTAACAATGAAGCACGATGAAGAAATCAGAGTGATCTCTTTCCACAAAATGACTAAATAGGGTGTATCGTTGCAACACTGAAACCAGTCCTAGGGTTTGTCACCAAAACCCTCAAATCCCTAAGCTCTAAGAGCTCTCCAAGACAATAGGCTGAATACAAAATAATCAATCAACGTAATGAGAGAATAGAGGCCCCTATCACTCCTTTATACCCCCCTTGTTAACCTTTTCTCTTCAAGTGACTTTTTCTTTATTTTATTATTCCTTGATTAAATCACTTAATTAATTAATTAACCATTTTAACTCTAAAATGTTATTTATCCATCCTTATGGATTCTCTAGCCACTGAAAGTCACTTCTCATCATCTTATCTTGTAGTGATCTTCCACTCGATTCCGATGAGCTATTACACTAAGAGGTTTCTCCAAGTAATATGCCCATTATGACCTTCTTAGTGAATTTAATTAAAATACGACCTATAATAACTCAAAATTATGAAAATCGTTAGAATGCAACAGAACCAATGCCAAGTTGTGCGAAATGGATCTTGATGATGAAATATGATTAACGATGCAAGTCGGGCCCAATAAAACCCCTCTATATGTCCCAAACTCGTTGTCACTCCTATTTGGCTACTCCATTAGGCATAAAACTTTGTAATGTAATAATTTCCCAAAATGGGGACATTACACATATCCACTTTTAAGTCCATAAATGGAAAATGAAACATGAATTGGACAACACAAGTCATCTAGCACATCAACTATTGGATCATGTAGGAATTGGGATGACTGTTGCATTGGTTCCAATGACACTTCATACTTTTCTATGTGCTTATCATTTAGGACATGATCAAGATTCTTCTTTAAAAACTGAAATGAATTAAAGCTTAATGGTACAAAATCATTTTGGATTAACTCATATTCTGTCTCAGGCTCTAATCTTTCATCTGGAATTTGAAAATCAATGTAGCTCAAGGGATGCAATTCTGGGTCTAGACCAGCTTACATATCATCAATGACATATTCAACTGAGTGATCAAAACATTCTTCATCTTTACTACTGACGAATATTTTACAATTTTCTCTCAGAAATTGAAATGAAGAGAAACATAAGGGTAAAGCCTTTCCACTTACTTTGAGATTTTCTGCATTTTGCACATTGCTGTCATAATTTCTATGCACAAGCTAACTGTCATATTTTAGTTGCAACTGATCTTCTTCCTCCCAAGAATATGTTGCTGATGGTTTTGAAGAATTCACCTTGGTGTAATTCTCATCGTATTTATCATACTTGGGTAGATCATCCATGAAATAAATGTCATCAATCATACACATCATATCAGCTAATTGCTCTCCTACAAGTTGAGTTGGAGTTTCATCTTTGACTATGTTGTGAATGGAATACATGAAATAATCATTTTTCAATCCATGATACCAAGGGTGAGCTGCAAAGTGTTTGGGAACAATGACCCTTTCTTTCTCTGTAACCAATGGAATAGGATGCCCTTGAATAGCAAGTTCAGTTCCCATGATGACTTTCTGCATCATTTCTTTCATTGTGTTGGTCAGAATGTCAAGTTTTTCTTCTTAAGATTTCAGATGCTCCTTTGCTATTTTCTTCCTTTCTTTTTCCTTGATCTTTGACCTTTTGATCAATAAATTAGCTTCTACGTTAATTGAACTATCCTGCATTTCCTTGAGTGTAGTAGTGTTCCTTTCTCTCAACTGAAATGTCATCTCTAGATCAAAGGCATTTGGGTAGTGTAAGAGAGTTAAATCGGGAGGTGGTCTTATATCAGCAGGCATGGAATTGTAAACTCGATTGAATCTGGCGGAAAAGTGTTGCACTGTCTCTCCTGGTTTTCCTTTCAAATGATCATATTCTTCTAAAATGAGAAAAACATTTCTCTTGATCTCACATTTACCAAGGAATACTTCTACAAACTAATGAAAATTATATATACTTGTAGCTGACAAACTTTTGAACCATTCCTTAGCTCTATCTTGCAAAGATAGAGCAAAAGGTGTGATACAGACATCATCTTCTTCCACCTCAAATAGATCAAGAAAATTCTCAAAACCCTGAATGTGTTTCTCAGTAGTGATGTTACCATATTCTCCATCAAACCTGGGAAGATATTTGTAATAATTTATAGGGAAATCACAGAGTATAGGAGGTAAGACAAGGGGCTTGTATCTATCTGGAATATTTACAAGTGTAGGAGTACGTACAGGGGCTGTAAAACTAGGCTTGATCTCTTGAGGCTCCTCAGGTTGAATTTGATCAACATGAGTTTCAACAATATGGTCTTGGCCAGGTTCACAAAAAGGGAAGAAATAATTAAAAATAAAACCAATTACGTCTTGGATAAAATTCCAACTTGCATACCAGATCTTTTCAGATTGTCTTGTCATTGTTTCATGTTCTTCCTCCAGTGGAGTCTTTGAAACTGATTGGAGTTTATTGGAGTCATCGGGTGGGTGATTCATCCTTCTTGTGTCTGATCACTGTCCACCATCAGTAATCAGATTTGGAACTTGATATGCTTTATGAGGAACATTCCCCAGTATGGTCCCCACTATGTTAGCACTCTGTAATTTCTTAGGCTGAAGAAGAAATGGGGAGAGGTAACTACAAAACCACTTTGGAGTCAAGGATCTATCCCTCCAAGACTCATAGAGGGATCTCTCTGTATGATTTAGCTTTTTTTGCTGGGAATTTTAGGCTAGTTATGATAATACAGGGTTTGGTTTTTAGATTGTTTGGTTGGAACAGCCAAGGAGGGCCATTGGGCAATGGAGTCAAAGAGTCTGTGTTCAATCAAGGAAGGTTCTACAGAGAACATAATAGGGTAGGATAGGCACCTATGTTAGATTCTTAAGATTGATGAGTTATTTGAAAAGAAAGGTGAGGGGATCGGATTATACCAGAGAAATTAATAATTCTGGAACTAACCCTCAAGCAGAAAACATTGAAATTATCCAAAGCCAGGAACAGAGTGCACATCAAAACAAATTGTGTCCTTCAGTCTTCTATTGAATAATTCATATCGAAAACACATAAAATTATAACAGAGAGAGGAGAAACATAAAAAAAGGTAGATGTACTTCACCAACAT
>JASDQU010735677.1:215283-237637 GCA_032191745.1 Picea mariana
CCCCCCAACCCCCCGCATGGAGGGGTGTACAGTCTTCATGGGGTATAAACACAGCTGAAAACAAAGACCTCTGAATCAGGAAGATAATCAAGCTCCACAACCAACATCCTCTTGTTTTCAAGCACCAACTTGAGGAAGTTGTAACTCCATGTTTCAGGCATAAACCTGTAGAGGACTCCAATCCTCCCTTGCTCCTCCCTTCCACCCTCACTTCATGTGAATGTTTCAAGTTCTTCCTTGGAATCTATCTATGTTTACATCTTCTGAATTATACCACCGAGACACGCTCCTTCCACTACACATTTCTATTTATATAGTATTCCAACAAGTATGAAATTGAAACATTGTGTCTCTTATATGAACCAATGCACATCTTCATTTAATTTAATAATAATGCTATCATTTTTTCATTAAATTTTTATTTTTTTTAATTCAAAAGACTTCAAATCCCTTGTAAGTTGTTCAACATTAATGGAATATCTAGGTGCTAAAAACTGTTTGTTGTTGTTGTAATAGTTCTTTGAACAAACCCTAATCCTGAGGTGTTAATTATCCTAATCATATTGTTAGTTCTAATGAGTCAATCTCAGTTATGGATTGACTCTTATTATTTTGGTCTCACACTTCCATATTGATCCAACGATCTACGGTCAATCTTCTTTGTCCACTATCGATCCATAGAATTTATGATTTATGTGGTTTAGTCCAATGATCTAACAATAATAGTCATACTTCTAACTATTCTTTGCATCTTTTTCTCACACTTATAAAGACGATCAGGGTATCAATTCTTAATAAAAGAGAAAAGAGAATTAAGTGCATTAGGTTCAGGTCTATCTCTTTGATCCTATATTTATTTAAAATGACTAGGTGATTAATGTTAAAGTTTCTTTCTTAATCTGTTATTATTAATCTTCATTATAACAACAACATAATAAGGATCTTACTGAAAGAAACACAATCACATAGTACACAAGCATTTATCCTGGGAAACCATCAAGGGGAAGAAAACCCAACAAAACTTCTTTAATATAGATTCAATAACCAAGTATAGTGTCTCTCACAAGAGAGATCTCACCAAACAGAAGATCCACCAAAAACCCTAACCAGAATAGAGTAGCGCACCACTTAGACCAATATAGTCCTTCACCAAGATAACCTCCACCTTTACCGGGATACTCTTCCTTGTAGTTGCATCACTTCTCCTTGTAGTTGTGTCATTCTTAGACTTGCACACTTGATAGAGAGAGCTTGATGAGTGTGTGTGCAAATGAGGTGTTAGGCCTCTTATAAATACAAGTTGTGCCCCCCAATAATTAGGTTAGGGCCGACCTCTCCACTTTCTTTTTTAATTTACATTTGTCTTGTCTAAGCACAATAGGGCCTCCTTTTCAATATATATTTTATATTTTTATTTATCCACAAAAGGGGATAATAATATTCTTTGCATTTACACAATATTTTAACACTCCCTCTTAACAAGAAGGATATTCTTTATCTTTTGACAGGTCACTGGATGTCATCATCAACTGAACAATATTATCTGGAAAATATCATCAACTGGATAATCATCATCAACTGGACAACAACATTAATTGGATAACATCATCAACTATATAACATCATCAACTGGGCAACATCATCAACTGGGCAACATCATCAGCTGGGCAACAACATCAATTGGGTAACAACATCAATTGGATAACATCATCAACTGGGAAACATCATCAACTGGGTAATAGCATCAACTGGATAATAAGAGGCATCAATATAATCCACTTGGTCATATGGCATCACGATCACTGACTGGTTCTCCATGAATCCATATTAAAGAAGTTTTGTTCTCTTTATCTTCACACAGAAGTTACTCTTTCTTTCTTTCATCTTCACACAGAATATATTCTATGAGTTTTTCCATTCCTTTTATGTTCTCCCTTCTCTCGTAGTCATCTATCTCACCCATCCAATGGGAAGGAATACTACCATCGCTTCACTTCTAGTCATCCCACATGAACTAGAGAAGCTAAGATGCTAGTCTGGGAAAGCCTAGACTCCCTTTCCATGATCCAGGCAGGATCACAACACAAACCTCAAGAGCCAACTAACCATTCCACATGATCAAGGTTTGTGTTCCAGGCTACTCAATCCTTGTCCAGAGGAGAGTATCTGCCCGCTGCCCCTTGGAGAAAAATCCACACTCCTCTCTACGAGGGTGCTCACACCCCTCTCTATGAGGGTATTCTAGAATGTCCCTACAGTTTCCAAAACTCAACACTTTGACAGAGGCAAACCTTGTCAAATTTCTCATTCCCATTCTCTACAAAGGTCTCTTCTCTTTCTCCTTCTCTACGAAGGTCTCTTCCTTCTCTACGAAGGTCTACCTATGGGATTGCTCATTCCTTCTCTACGAAGGTCTAGCTATGGGATCTAAGAAAAAATCTCTTGTAGTCCAAAATATTTCCATGGTATAATACCATGCTATCCATCTACTGGGCACCATCCATCTGCTTTCCTAACTGCATCAAATCACGATCCTCCATTTCGAACTCGGAGACATAGCTCCCTCGTGCACCAAACTAAGAGCTTCTAATCATCATCCTTGAAGTTCTCTTATGTAATATCCCAACTAATTTCTTGAGTTTGAACATTTCTTTCTTTCTGACTTCATACTGGATCAACATGTTCCCTCTGCATCCCATCAACTATATCTGAGTATCCATCTTTCTCTTCATCTTGAAAATTTTTGTTCTTCATCTTTAGGAGCCTCCTTCTCCTATATAAATATTGGATATTGTCTGGTTCTTACTGACTGTCACCATATCATAATTCCTTCTCATGTTGTCTAACTTCTGCAAGTCAAGGCATAAGTTCTTTCTTCTGAGACCTGTAAACTTACTTACAACATGCTTTCTGAGATATGTCACTTAGCCAATCAATCAATAACAATAAGGAATAATCAAATGAAACTATATCATGATTTCTGTCAGAGTAGTACACATCTGAAACCCTAATCGTGAATAAGACTTTTGAACTCTTTTTCACTCTAGCTATGAAATTACCAAATTTTCCCTTACTATCATAGCTAAACACATACCTTTGTCACTCTCATGAGTGATCATACCTGAAATAAATATTTTATCTCTTTATGTATCCTCTTATTTGATACTTCCTTCATAGATATGCATAGATACTGAAATGAAACGAGGTTAATTAACATTCTCACAGAGATCTAACTTGTAATGATAAGGTATTAAAGTAAATAAGATACTAAAAATAAACATGAATACTTATCTTTTGTTTTTGTGTGGGGAGGCTCCACGAACTCCACCATTTGATATCTTTCTTCAGATCAACTATCTTCAACTTAAAGTACATAATCCTCAATTTCTACTAAATCTTTCTTTGAGGGAGGATATTTCTCTTCCTCTACCACATGTGCTTGATACTTTATTTTATTTTTTCCTTATGCTTGGCCTTTTGCTCTTCTTCCTCTAGTTATGGTACACTCACTGTAACATGTTCTAGGAGATCATTCTCGTATAGAATGATCTACAACCTATGCTTCCAAGATCTGAAGTTTCCAAATCCTTCCAGCATGTCTTCTACCCTCATATTGGTAGCCATTATTTCTTGCAGTAGAAACCCTATCCCTTCGGGCTATAAAAAAATCAAATTTCTTAGATCTGAAAACTGAACTCACCAAAAGATGTGCTGGACTGAGGCGAGTATGTTGGTATAGTCAGTTTCTGAAAATTCCAATTTCTAACCCTTGAAACTAGACCAACGAATTTCTAGACTTGTGCTTCTGGTTTTCTGGTACTTCTGGTTTCCTGGTACTTCTGGTTTTCTGGTACTTCTGGTACTGGTGAAAACTAGGGTTTCACTTTCTGGGAGTTCTATCCACTAAAAAGGTGCGTTGAAGGTTCCAATGAGTTCCTTAGGCTAGGACGCACTTTTCTAGATGATCTTTGGGCTGAAATTCCTCTTTAATAAAAATCCCTAATTTTCTTGTATGACAACAGTGATGTTTTTCTTTTTCTGTGAAAGATTCTCTCTTAAGCTTAGCTCTGAAACCATGTTAAATTTTCGTGCTTAATATGTTATTATTAATATTCATTATAACAACAACATAATAAGGATCTTACTGAAAGAAACACAATCACATAGTACACAAGAATTTATCCTGGGAAACCCTCAAGGGGAAGAAAACCTAGCAAAACTTCTTTAATATAGATTCAATAACCAAGTACAGTGTCTCTCACAAGAGATATCTCACCAAACAAAAGATCCACTAGAAACCCTAACCAGAACAGAGTAGCGCACCACTTATACCAAGATAGTCCTTCACCAAGATAACCTCCACCTTTACTAAGATACTCTTCCTTGTAGCTGCATCATTCTCAGAGTGTGTGCAAATGAGGTTCTAGGCCTCTTATAAATACAAGTTGTGCCCCCCCAATAATTAGGTCAGGGTCGACCTGTCCACCTTCCTTTTTAATTTACATTTATCTTGTCTAGGCACAATAAGGCCGACTTGTCGATATATATTTTATCTTTTTCTTTATCCACAAAAGGAGATAAGAATATTCTTTGTAGTTACACAATATTTTAACAATTAAGAATTATTCCACAAATCTTGCCTGTGTTATTTTTCTAGGCTTTCTCTAAGTATGCTAGTTTGCCTAGATGCCTAAACATTTGAGTAAGTGACCTCAACCATCCAATGATTGTTCCTCTACAATTACTCCAAACATATTGTATTTGCTAGATCATTGAAGATCAATATGTATGATCCGTAAATAGGAGGCTTATAGCATATCAGTATCACCAACATAGAATTCTCTTTTTTAAACAATTATAACTCTGGTTGTTTATATGATGGGAAATTCTTGACCACTCAAGCCACAAGTCGAGTCAGAAAATTAAATATATTCGACCACTCAGAAGTGGAAATGGGAAAAATGAGTCGACCAAAATGCAAGTCGGGTTGAGGAAAAGTAAGTCGACCAAGAGTCAATAAATGCAAGTTGAATTTGTCAAGTCGAGGTCGAAGGAAATGCAATTCGAAGTTACCCAAGTCAAATTCAGAGGCAATGCAATTCGAAGTCGGAGGTAATGCAAGTCGAATTTATCCAATTCAAAGTCGGAGGCAATGCAAGTCATATTTATCCAATTCGAAGTCGAAGGAAATTCAATTTGAAGTTATCCAAGTTGAAGTCGAAAGCATTGCAAGTTGAAGTTATCCAAGTTGGAGTTGAAGGTAATGTAAGTCAAAGATCAAGATGTCTAATAGAGACTCTCATACCATAACCTTTTACGCATTTTATTGAGCACCAGATTTTGATCTTCCCCCTTTGCATTTAGATAGGACAGATTTAGTTCTCATAAGTATTCATTGTTTAGACAATGCATGAGTTTGACAATATCATATGCACAATTTTGATGATGATGACCATAATATTGACCTCTTTTCATTAATTCCAATACCAACATCATATACCCTATTTGACATCAATGCCAACACAATAACATCATGCCCAACATTTTATATTTACCTTTTGGAAATTTGTTGGGACATATCATTTGTAGAGAATAAATATTGGTGGGCCTTGCAAAGATTGCAGTCATGGTAAACCTACTAGCCCTCGAGAATGTTAAATAGTTGTGGTTTACATTGGTACATACAATATATTACAAAATATTTATCCACAACTATGCTTCCATCATAAATCCATTGAAGAGGTTGTTAAAGAGGACTAAGTTGTTTCTATGGACTACCAAATGTGATGCATCTTTCAATGTGCTTAAGGAGAAGATGGTAAGTTCCTTGATCTTGTTATGCCCTGATTGGAAAGTGGAGTTTCATGTGCATGTAGATGCCTAAGGGATTAGGAGAAGGAAATTGTGACCATCCCATATACTTTGCAAGTAGGAAGGTATCATATGCTAAGTGTAACTACATAACCACTTGAATGAGAAGGATTGGCTATGGTGTATGCTTTACAAAATTTTAGGAACTACCTGTTAGGAGGATAGTTTAAATTTTATATTGATCATTTTGCATTAAAGTATTTCATTAACAAGCCTATTTTGGAAGGTCGAATTTGCAGAGGGTTGTTTTTATTTCAGGAGTTCTCCTTTGAGGTTGTGGTCAAACTAGGTAATCATAATATGGGGCTCAATCATATTTCTAGGTTAGAATCAAGAGAATCAGGAGGTGTTATAGATGATCAACTTACCAATGCACATTTGTTTAAAATAGAGGTTGTTCCTGATTATTTGGCCAAGATTTCTCTATTTTTAACCATCGATGTCACCCCAGAAGGATATTCCACAACTCAAAAGAGGCACATGGTGGTCAGAGCTATAGAGTATTAATTGATTCTAGGAAACTTGTACAAGTTGGGCATCAATACTATTCTTATACATTCTGCAATGGACCATGAACAGTGGGATATTTTGTGGGAATTCCATAGTGGAGTTGCACAAGGACATGTGGGAGATAAAGAAACTGGTCACAAGGTGTTACATGTTGGGTTGTGGTGGTTAATTGTGTTCAAGGATGCCAAGGACTGTGCTAAAGATTGTGATGAATGTCAATAAGTAGGGAACCCCTCTAGAAGAGATGAGCTACCACTCCATCCAGTTAGGGCATTGTAACCTTTTGAGAAGCGGGTTGTATATTTCATGGGACCCATCAACCCTCTCGCATTCCATTCCAAGGCTCGTGTTATCATCACTGTAACATACTATCTCACTAGATGGGTAGAGGTAGAGACTATGAAATATTGCTCGACTAATGTTATTGCCAAGTTCATTTTCAAGAATATCATCACTAGATTTGATTGTTTAATAAATTTGACAAGTGACAAAGGTATGCACTTTATGAGAAATATTATATCTACCTTGACTAAAGAGTTTTAATATAACATAACAAGAGTATCCCTTATCATCCTCGGTCTAATGGAGTTGTAGAAGCATTAAATAAAATTTTGGGTAAGGGGTTGAAAAAATTATGTTTCACAAATAAGGATGATCGAGATGAAAGTGCTCTTGTGGTGTTATCGACATACATGACCACTACCAAAATATTGCATGAGCATGTGCATTTTTAGTTGGTATATGATTGAGAAGTTTTCATTCTTACAAAATTTGTGGTACCTAGTATCTACATTTCCCATGCCACTCATATGAAAAATGCATAATTAGTTGTATAATGACTAGTCGAGTTGATAGATTTGGAAGGGTCCCTATTTATTTCACCAAATAGTAGAGAAGGCCTAATAGAAAGCATGGCATAGCTGTCATATCGGGTCAATAAGTTTTCCAAAGGGGGTCTTGTTCTAATATATGATAGTAAGTGTTTGAAGAACCATGGAAATATTTGCATGCACTGGTTGGGACCTTTTATAGTTTCAGAAATCAGAGATTTAGGTGCAATTCAATTGGCCTAGCTTGATGGAATCCTTAGACCTATATGATTGAATGGTTCTTGCCAAAAGTCTTACATTTTAGCTCGATGAATATATTCTAATGCACTCCTATAAAAGGGAGTGGGGTAAGTTAGTGTTGGGTATGTGTTAAATTCTTTGCATGACCAAACCAAGTTTATGCATTGTGTCGGGCATGAAAGGGGGTCATATGGGGGCAAAGCCCCCAAAAAAAAAAATTGGCCATTTTTTGTGTCCATTTTTACTGGTTTTTAGAAACTTGGTTTTCACCGATGATTTTCTAATTTCGGTTAAGGAATTAGGGTTGTTGACTAATCCAGGTCATTAATGGATTAAGGGTTTTTTTTTGACACGGGATCCTACATATATTGTATTGTAAAAAATGAAGATGATGATGAATAAAGAATTAGAGGTGTGGCTCTAGATAGGTTGTTGGTTTTCTCGGTTTGGGTTTCCAGGGTAAAATCTCTCTCTAATGTGTGTGTTTTGTTGTATCTTTTCTATTTTTATTAGGAATATATTTGCAGTAATGAATTGTACAAGGTTAAAATCTATAGTTAGGAAAATTTTGGGTTTTAGTTTCAATTTCAACTTGTTCTACAAGTTCGGTTGAGTCAATTAGAGTTTGGTTTTTAGTTTTCTATCGATATTAGGTCAATTTTCAGTTTAATTCCTAGTCGGAGCTTCTAGTCGAGGGACCTATGTATTATAGTTCATCGAGTTATTATTCCAGTATTAGATGACCCTTTGAGGTCAAGGAGAAGCCAAGTTAATTCAGGTTTAGGTTAGGGTATTTTGAAAAAGAATGTGTTGCTACAGCCTTGTTAGTTGCAAAACCCAAATATTCCTACAAGTATGGTATACAAGTGTCTAGGTTTTCCATTGGATTATGGTCATTTGCACACCTTGTCATTCACTAGGACTCTCAATGGATCAATCTCATAGGTTAGTTGGAACCTTTATTTGTTGATTTTATGCATCCTAATAATCATCACATCAAACTTAGTGTATGAAATTCCAAGTGATGAACAATTTTGTGTACGATTTGTCACATTATTAGCTAAATCTCGCTTTTAGTTGAGTTGTTAATGCAACTAGAGTCATTAAATTCCCCACCCATTAGTACAAATCTCACTTTTATTTTCATTTACATAGTTATTGGTCTCATTGAAGCCCTGGTCAGTTGAACAATTACATACCAGTCCCCACACTTACCCTCACATTCACCCTCCAATCTTTTTTGTGTACAAAGACCAATTTGTAGACATGGGAAATTTATGTGGAAAGAAAGTAGTATCTGCAAGACTATAAGAATCCATTCTGGTTGAATTCTATGAAATGTGAGTGGAGATTATAGAGGATATACATGGAAAGGTGGAGCAGACTTGGTTGGTTGATCATGAGTTTTTAAATGTTGACCTATTCCCAGACATGAGGTCGATTGACTATGTGGATCAACTCCCATTGGAATATGGAGAGATCACTTCAGTTTTGAAACCTTCTTTTGATCCCCTACAGAACTCAACCCTTTTGAATTTTCTCAAATTGCTAGTGTTTGGCACCACTAGTAAGATGGCAAGGTGCACCAAATTTTTTATTAGTAAGGTGCAGGGGAATGATGTCGTATGGTTGGATAGGGAATATCCCAATCATGCCCATGATATCCACATGTTGACAAGTCTATCCATGGAAGGGTAGGATGTCTCAAAGGATTTTCAATGGGTCAGAAATCATAATCAATCAAAGAATGAGTTGAACCTATACCATAACTACAACACAAAACAAGGAGGTTTTAGAGGTGTTATTTCTCATGTAAGTCATGATCGCAGGGTTCACCTCACTTGTCACTTGATAAACTACCTCCTCATGCCCAAGTATTCCAAGGGTGAGTGCAACTTGGAAACAATATCAGTAGTGTAATTTGTCACCCAAGGGGCTAAGCTCAGTTGGTAAAATTTCCTAATGGATGAGTTATTGTAGGCCTATGCCAATGCCCATGCATCAATATCTTACTTCAGTTTTGGATATTTGTTGGTCACCTTTTCAATGTAGAAATGATATTCTCTGTAGGGTAGGGAGTTGCACTTGACTCCAAGATAAACCATCATCTCCTTATAGTTTTATCCTTGGAGGAGTAAGACATATATGACCAATAAAGTTTTAATGATGGTTCTTTTTCTAAGTGGTATGATCAAATTATCATGGCCACCAACCTAGTTTTGAGAAGCGTTACTAAATTCACATGATGGAAAGATATGGTTTCGAATGTCTAAGGATAGTACCTTTGTGTGGCCAAGGGGGTCTAATCCTAACAAGTTCAAGGCCACAAACCTCCCTTATTATTTGATAGAGGAAATATTTGACAAATAATTTTGTTCATGTTCTGATGTAAGGAAATCAAGGGAAACAATGGGGACAACCTAAATCTTGCTTGAAATCACCACTAGGGGCTCACAAATGAAGTAGGTTTTTATCAAGTCTGAAACAATCAAGAAGATAAAAGAGATAGTAGAAGCTCAAGGAGAAACTAGGCCAGTCTTCCAATGCACCTCCATTTCATGATGTTATAGGGCATACTATCTCATACTATGCCATATTTTCAGGGAAGGAATTCAAGGAATGCCTAGGTCAGGTGGTCGGATTTTTGAAGGGGGAGCAGACTAAATGAAAAAAAAAAAAATACCCTTGAGCCAGTTTCCCCCAAGGTTGTCAGGTTGACCTAGCCAATATGTGTTAGATCCTATCTTGGTTATGACATATATGGGGACATCTCAACCACCAATGCTCATGGATGTAATTTTACAGATTCTTGTGGATTTCGGTACAAACATGAGGTGGGATTAGGTGAGGAAACTATAAAATTCTATCAAGTTTCTTAGTAGACTAGTGCTAAACCACAGATCATCCACATTGAGGATGATCCCAATGAATCCATATAGGATGTCCTTGGACTTCTAGTGCATAATTATGCAATCAAAACAATCACTTCAGCTACGAGAGGGTCACAACTGCAATACAATCTGAATTTTGGAGACTTTGAATTTGTAAAAACCATGCAATATGGTCAAGGGGATAAAGAAGAACTTATAGAGAAAATGAGTACCCTTGCAAAGGTAAGTGGTGGTGGTGATGAGCCACCAATACAACCCCAAGGACCCAAAGAGTGTGCAACAAACCAAGAGGAATAAAAATATGAATTTATGGATGAGGTAGAAGAGTGGATGATGCGAGAAAACATTCTCAACATTGTGACCCGTCTAGTGTCATCGTTGGAAAGCTTCTCCAAGATGGTGCAACTATAGCAACTTGCACAAGACCCTATTTGTTGCCACGCCATGTTGTTTATTTGGAAAGATAACATGGATGTAGTCCCATTTTTTATGGAGGCCACCTAGGAGCATGTGGTGAGGATGCATCAGGAAACATGTTGATCTAGAAGTTAAAATGCCCACACTTTTTGATCTCTCAATCAAAATAAAATATCCACTTAATTGGTTGTTTCCAATAGGGTATGACATTCCATCCATTGAAATGCAATAGTGGTCAACCTCAGAATAAATGAAAATGATGTGGATGGCCTCCGATGAGGTGGGACAAATGGGAAGGTTGGAAGGAGCACTCCCTAAGAAGGAGAGCACACATCTCGAGGTAGACCAGCAAGGCGCTATGAAAAAGGTGCACCTCTTTCAACATCCAACACACTTCACCACAAAGGACACATGGGGTGCATCTCTACCTAGGAGGTTGGGCACAATTCCCAAGGATCAGGAACTAGTCAACTAAGATAGTTGTTAGGGTTTGGGACCTTGTCTAGCTATTAGTTAGTTAGCATTGGTCCACTTTTGATCATAACCATTATATGTTCGACCTATTCTATATAAATTATTCCTATTCTATTAAATAAAATGAATGGTTCATTTTGCTTTCTCATGTCATGTGTTGTTTTGTCTTTCTCTGTGAATGTTCTTTGGATTTCTCTGTAGTATTGCAGATCAAATGGTATCAGAGCACCGATCCAAGGTTCTTCTGCTCCACTAGTCAGAGATTTCAGTGGTATATCCAAGCAAACCCATATCCCTTCCTAGAATGTGCTAGGGTTGGAATTTTTTTTGGTGGTAAGGGATGTTCTAGGGTTTTATTTCACCCTCCTCTCTCTCCTCCAAGATATGTGCTAGGGAAACCCCCTCCTCCTCTCAGTTCTATCAATTTTTTCATAGGTGCACTAGGGAAACCCCCTCCTCCTCTCCACTCAGTTTGCAGTCCAGAGGTGCGCTAGGTTTTTCCCCTCATCCTCTCTACAGATCAATGGCCTATATTTATATTTGGATAGGAGCAACATTATTTCATGAATATCATGCCTCCAATAAGGGACACTTCAAAGGATGATGCCTCTTCTTTCAACTCTTCCAATATCCAAGAGTTGGATTTGGATATTCATGAGATTATTAGATTGCATCATCAAACTCTGGCTCCTTTGCAACTAGATGTGTGCTTCCAACTTCTTAAGTTCTCTAGAAAAATCAATGGGGACATTGTGGATTCCTAGATTTTAAGTCTCTCTACATACTTCAACACTCATCACGACATTTTTGTGTTAGAATATAATGGATGTGCTTGTTTAACCGTAGACAATATTAGTATTGTCACCCAACCATAGGCCGAAGCCACCCCCGAGCACCTTAACCTTGATAGAGAATCATTCTGGAAGCAAACCCTAGGCTAGATAGCCAAACAAGATAGTGCACCTCTCTCCAAGGATAGAGCACCAAGAAAGAATAACAAACTGATTAGAAAGTACAAACCCAGAGAAGATCAAGACTACAGACTGGCGGCAACATATTCTCCAAAACTTTTGCACAAAACTGCCCAACTGCAGTGCGCACAAGTGTGCTACTATAGTTCTGAGAATGTCTGCCAGAATGAAGACTGGCCTCCTGTATTTATACTAAATCAGGAAAAATGCCTGGGCCGAATTCTCGTTCTAGGTGTCTATTTACTTAGTATATAATATTTCCTTTAGTCGACTTCTTCTCTTGGAGGCTAATAACCTAATACAAATTATCCTCTTGAGTCGACTTGTCTTCTAGGGTTATTAGCCAACTAATTAGGGTTTCTTCTTTCTTCCCAGAATATTCTATTCTCATCAGGTTTACACGTGGAGGTAAATACCTCCCACAACTACCATAATATCAACACTCCCTCCTAGCTAGGGAGGTATTTGAAGGTAATGGTATTGAGCACAAACATACCATTCACTCGGTAGCATCAACATAGTCATATAGACTATCTCATGACTAGATCATGAGTACCATCATTACTATCAATGTCATCAGATGCATCATCTCTCGAAACCATACTCCATATGAGTAATCAGACATGATGCTAGATAAGTCACTCACTCCACAGAGTGACACAAGAACCTTTCTTCTAATGCAGACATATGTCCTAGAAGAATAAATGTCCTGAACCATTTTCTATTTGGGAATTCTTTGTCCATCTAGCTAATAATCACTTCCAACACTATTGATAGTATTCAAGGCAATCAGAACAATGTCATTCCATAGAACACAATTGTGTCTATCCATAGTAGTACACAACTACAATCTAGTGGTACACTACCACACAAAGTAGCACACAGATACTTGATCAATGACATATAGTCACAAACAGTGGAACACATCCACTACAGTAGTATACATCTATTGTCTAGAGACATACGGTCTCCATAACAATCATATCATCAACCTGCACAAAAAAACATTGTTATGATATATAAACTGAATCATCTGGGCCATTCTTCCACTCACATCTGTGAGATCTGGAAGAGCATCTACCTTAAGAAATTAAAACATCAACGATGAGATATGTGGACTATTCTTCTCAAGAAAGGAAGAATAATTGTCCCGATTTATGATCCTAGACCATTCACCTATCTAGGTCATTCCTCTGGCACTAAACAAAGTGCAACCTGGAGAGAATGAGTCTGCCCTAGGGAATGCCTGTCCATGATTGTTGAACTTGGATCATTCACCTATCTGGGCCATTCCTCCAGCACTAAACAAGGTGCAACCTGGAGAGAATGAATTGGCCCTAGGGAATGACTGTCTGGACCATTTCCTAAGGAAATGATTGTCCTGCACCAACCTCCAAAATGGACCATTCTTCGAAACTACTCACAACTGTGAGCTTCTTAATAATGATTGTCCAACGAGGCAGACTAGTCTTCTTGACCACTACTAAGAGTGGTCATCAAGAAGAGAGATTGTCCTAGACCATTCCCTATGTTAACCACAAGGGGAATCATTGTCTATGGTACATCAGCAATCCATCAAACCATTTTCATTACGAAAATGGATTTTCAATCTAGACCTTTTTCCAAACTGGAAAATGCCTGTGTGTCAGAAATCTTGAGCCACTTTCCGAACAGGAAAGGAACTGCTCATCCTGGACCATTTTTGGAACTTGAAAAATGATTGTCCATAAATCAATAACACATCAGTGCTCCCTCCCAACCTGGGAGTCATCTCTTCCTTTTTCAATAAGGAAGTCGTCTCCACGAGCTCCAGCTTGAGTACACAAACTCTTTCATCTTAGACAGAGGCTTCACCAAAATGTCAGCTTATCTGCTCATTTGTGGAGATAGATATTGGAGAACCACTTTCTCTTTTCTGGACTTCATCACAGAGAGTGTAATGCTTGATCTCAATGTACTTCAGTCTTTCTGGAACACTGGTATTCTCTTGAAGGCTTCATATAGCTATGATCAATATAGTATATCATTTTTGGATTCATATTTTGTTTCCTGCTAGGTCAAACTGGAACATATCCAAATGGTACTTCTTTTTCCATCATGAGAGTTTGTCATGGATTAGCAATCCATCATCTTGAGCTTCTGAGTAACCATTCTGATACAATATCTTATTCTAGAAAAATTTCGCCACGTTTATGTTGTGCATTGGAGGTTATCCACCAAGTTGTCTCCTTCCATATGCATACAAAGGTTTCTTCCTGGTATACCTCAAAACCTTGAGGTTGTTCTACATACGTTATTTGTTTAATTATTTTGGAAAACAATCTTTGCATTCATCTAATGTAAACTCCAACCCATGGATATTGCAAACGATATAATGGCTCATGTAGAGGTATGTTTGGTTTACTGGAACAAGCAATCATCGTAGTCTTCTCCCTCCATCTGGGAGAACCTCTAGTTCTGGATCTCTCAATGCTTTCATTCATAAGTCTTCCACACACTGTTCTTCAACTTTAATTTCTTCTGCCTGATTGATTTTAGTGAGTTCATATCAGGCTGGTAGTCTTGTGATTCTCGATACAATGACTGGATGTTCTGGATTTTCCTTCTCTCTTGTAATCTTCATGTTCTTCCTCATGTTTTTCTTTAGCTCTTAGGTTCATGGAGTTTTCCATAGATTCCATTTCCTAAAGATTCCAACTTATTTCTTTCATCATAGGATCATGGATGTGGATGGACAACCAAGGATACTTTAAGGCTCCTTTTCCAAGAAGAATTCTTGTAAAGTCAAACTAAACACGTGTTTCTCTTCATGTTTGCTACCATTGATGGGAACATGGATAGATACTTCATCATCTTTAGTGGATAATATTATTTAGGATTAGATCTCTCCTAATCCTTGCTTCATGCATGAGTGCATGCTCATCTTTTGGAATTCTATAATCATCTCCCTCCAACTAAGAGATCCCATGCTTCCGTCTACATCCTTATTGCCTTCTGCAAAGTGTCACAAGTCTTTTTCCAATTTCCTCTTGATTGTTGACTTCTTTCTGTCTTTTACTTCTTCTAGGTTTCTTCAATATTGATTCTGATTTCGGCTTATCTTGCAGTTGTTACTTATGTAATAACTTCCACATGAATTGTTACCAGGGTTTGTTGATGTAATTCATCCTTTCATATGTATTGCCTGACTCCTAGTCATTGTGATAGCAATCCTTATCTTGTTGTTCTATCATAGGTATAGTTTATCTTTGAACATATTATTTTCTAGGAAATAGATATGAAAAACATGGTATGTACAAGAACTATGAAGAGTATTGTTACCTTGTCTTAGAAGAAGAAGTATGTTTTGTCCTGGTAGGATTTATTTGAGGGTTCCCTTTCTTCGACAACCAATGCTTCGTGTGCTTCCTTCCTTTTCTTTAACTCGGGACAATGATTCTTGTAGTGACCATACTTTCAACAATTGAAGCATTGTATTCTTGACATATCTTTCTCTTGATTTGGTTTTTTCCTGGAGCCAAACTTCTTTTTATTCTTGAAATCCTTGAACCTTGTTGTGAAGGCTTGATCATCGTACTTCTTTTGGGGTTTCTCTTTTGCACATATTCTCAATTCTTCTTCTGCACAACAAGTCCAAAGTTCTTCAAATGTAGCATACTCCTTCCTTGTGTTCATGCTTGCAACAAATGCATCCCATGTCTTGGGAAGACCATTGAGTACTATGTTTATCAATTCCTTTTTTGAAATGGTCTCTTCAATAGCTTGTAGTTGATCTCTTAACTGAGAGATTCTCACAAAGTATGGTGTTATGATATCATCATCATTCATCTTTGTGTCACGGAGCTCATTCTTCAGACTCATTACTTGTCCAATGTTTCTAACTGAGAAGAGGGTTGTTAGGGCATCATGCATCTTCTTAGATGAGTCAATATGGGAGATGTTTGGTATCAAGTGGTATTTTATAGAGTCCACTATGATACTCATGGCATTGATTTCATTGTCTCTAAACTTCTCCATAACTACAATGTTCTGCGGTTCCTTCTATTTTCCTTCTTCAAACTCTGGTTCCACGATCTTTCCTTTCATGGTATCCAACACTTTATTCTTGGCAAGGATGAGGTCAATTCTTGTATTCCATGCTTTGAATTTAGAAGCCCCATCTAACTTGTTTTCTGACTTCATAGAGTAAGTCATGGTTTCTTTGACTTGGTCAACCCTAGATTTGACCAAAAACTCAAACTTGACGTCTTGGCTTGTTGAGAGTACCAAGAGATGTGCTAGGCTAGGGCGCACTAGTCTATCTGAAAATTAGGTCAATCCCTTCACTTAAGTTTCCTCAACGAGAGGATTAGGGTTTTTGCAACTGCACCTGCTAGTAACCCTAGCGATAGTGCTTTAGTAACTTCTCCTGGTAGAAACCCTAGCGGCAATTCTTCAACGAGCTTAGTATCCTTATGGATATGCTCCCTTCCAGTGGTTAGACTAAATGAAGGAGGTTTGGGACCATAAACTGTTAGAATATAATGTATGTTCTCATTTAACCATAGACAATATCACTATTTTCACCCAACCATAGGCTGAAGCCACCCCCGAGCACCTTAACCTTGACAGAGAATCATTCCGGAAGAAAAACCTAGGCTAGATAGACAAACAAGATAGTGCACCTCTCTCCAAGGATAGCACACCAAGAAAGAATAACAAAACTGATCAGAAAGTCCAAACCCAGAGAAGACTGAGACTATATACTGGCGGCAGTAGCTTCTCCAGAACTTGCGCACAAAACTGCCCAACTGCAGTGTGTATAAGTGTGCTACTGTAGTTCTGAGAATGTCTGCCAGAATGAAGACTAGCATCTTGTATTTATACTAAAACTAGCAAACTTCTTGGGCCAACTTCTCATTCTGGGTGTCTATTTACTTAGTATATAATATTTCTTTTAGCCGACTTCTTCTCTTGGAGGCTAATAACCTAGTACAAGTTATCCTCTTGAGTTGACTTGTCTTCTAGGGTTATTAGCCAACTAATTAGGGTTTCTTCTTTCTTCCCATAATATTCTATTCTTGTCAAGTTTACACGTGAAGGTAAATACCTCCCGCATCTACCATAATATCAACACTCTGATGAGGAGAATCACAACTAAAACAAACCTCTGAATAAGGAAGATACTGCCAAAAATATTTTTTTCGATACTCATGACTCCTCATCTGCAGCACCCCCTCCTTCTAAGACAATCTCTTTAGACAATCCCACTGCTGTAGACCCCTCTTTTATTTTGATGGCAACTGATTCTAATGCTACGTCGGTTGCCCCTCTCTTCACCCACAATTTCCAAATCAAACAATCTCTTGCTATGCTTATTATTGATAATGGCATCCAGAAGAATTTAGTATCTCAAGATTTGGTGAACCGATTAAACCTACCCACGACCCCTCATCCCTCTCCTTATCAATTAGGGTAGTTTCATAAGGACATAACTCGTCTCATGGTCACACAATGTTCTGTCGTCACCTTTTCCATTGGACCCTTCCATGATTATTTCCTTTGTGATGTGTCTTCATTGGATTGTGTGGATCTTTTTTTGGGCATCCCATATGAGGAACAACATGATTCCATATATCATGCTCTCACCCATTAGTATCACCTCAAACGGGATGGTTGAACTTATGTTATTACTTCTTCATCTTTGAAAGATCATCATTTGCTTGTTGGCCAAGTTGTCGTCTGCCAAGTAAGCCTCAATAAATCTATCTCCTTATGCTTTGTGCACACTATTAAGCTAGATCAGACTATCAAGTCCATTCCACCTAATCTATCTATTGTTCTCTCTAAATTTTCTAATGTGTTTTCCCCTCCGGAAGGCCTTCCACCTCTATGCCCTATTGAGAATTTTATCGACCTCATTCCTGGTGCTTCTCTTCCTAATGCCCCTTTGTACCACTTGGATCCCTGTGAGGTTGAGGAAATTGAATGCCAACTCCAACAACTTCTCAATGTCGACCATATCCAACCCAAAAACTCTCCTTGCACCTCCTTGTCCTTCATTATACCCAAAAAGGAGACTGATGAGTGGCGTTTAGTCACCGATTATCGGGATCTCAACAATATTATTGTAAAAAATCATTATTCTCTCCCTCGTATTGAAGAATTTCTTTATCAACTCAAAGGGGAAAAGTATTTTACAAAGATGGATCTGACGACGGGATGTCACCAAGTGCACATGGTTGCTACCGACACTTGGAAAATAACCTTTAAAACTAGATTTGGGCTCTATGAATGGATGGCTATTCCTTTTGGACTCACCAACGCCCCCACCACACTCCAAAGGCTCGTCAATGATATATTTTTTCCTCTATTGGGATGCATTTTTCTCATTTATTTGGATGGCATTCTGGTCTTCAGTAAGACATGGGAGGAACACTTATAGAATGTATGCATCGTAATCCAATTGTTGTGTACCAATCACCTTCAAGTCAAGGAATGCAAGTCATCCTTTGGATATACTTCTATCTCTTATTTGGGGTTTCTCATCGATCAGGAAGGTGTTTGTCCTTATGATTATGAAGTTCAATCTCTAGCACAATGTCCTTCTTCTCAGTCTACACTAGCCCTTAAATGTTTTCTCGCTGGAATCAATTTTTACAGGAAATTCATTCCTCACTTCTCTTAGTTGGCCAATCCCCTTCATCATTTGGTCAATCAGTCCACTTTTCTTTGGACTTTGGTAGCTCAAGAGAAGTTCTATTTCCTTAAAGAGGCCCTTTGTTCAACACCTTTCCTCCATTTTCTTGATCTTCAACAACCTTTTGAAATTAATATTGATGCCTCTCAACATGAGATTGGCACAGTTCTTAAATAGGGAGGACATCCCATTGATTATCATTCTAAGACATTGTATCAGGCCAAACAACACTACAATACCTACGATAAGGAATTCTATAGCTTGGTCCAGGCCTTAAAACAATGGTGCACTATCTATTGGGTGAGGATACCATTCTTCATATTGATCATCGTCCTTTGATTTTTATTAATTCTCAGTCTAATATCAAGGAACAATGTCACTTGAAGTGGGATGCTTATCTACAACAGTTCCACTTGGTCATCAATTATAGAAATGGGCCACCAATCGCATGGTTGATCTCCTTAGCCGCCCTTGTAACATACCCAGGCACCCCCCGGTCGGGCACGCTACCATCCACAAACTCTGTTCGAAACTGATTTCAAATTCTGATACCATTTAATTATTAAAGAATCTTGAAAGAAACATGATAACAGCCCATGCAATAATAAATATTCATGCTACAGTACAAATAATGTGTTAAACATGTCATGCATAGCAATAAACAACACTCAAGCACATCAAATATACACATCTCCGAGATGTTAATTAATACACAGCAGAAATAAATATACAACATAAAAACACATGACATAGAGCATTTATCTTTAACAAATTGGTTCACCAACTGGATGCAGACCAAGGACGTTCCGCCCAACCATAGAAACTATTTTTCCAAGTCTCAACAGTAGGTCACCCCCAAGCTAGAGCTATGAATCCACAAGGACAGTTCTAGGGTGTCATTTAGCTTCCCAAACCAATCAACACTCAAGCTATCACAAGTTTCTTAACGCACAACAATCCAAAGTACACCATCTCTCTTCTCTCCAGCCTACACAACCTAAGAGAACAGACCCCCTTCTCTACCACATAGTCCCTCGGGATGTCCACCTCCTTCCAGGGCTTCAATGCATCTGATCAAGAATCTCCATGATGGGAATCTTAGGACTCACAGATGTGAATAAAATTTAGTGCATTTCAATTCATCTCAGGCATGCAGTCATTAATTCATGGCTGGAATACACTAGCAGTCACTACATCTAGCCAACAATGGCTTCTTTCCCAACAATTCATTTTTTCTTTCCCCACCAATACCAAGGATGAATGAGAAAAAATGAATGAATATGTGAAAGTGTGTATGGAGAATAAGAAGAACCCCCAAACAACCCACAAGATGGATTTATATATTTACTTCAGAATCAAGAAGCACATGGCATTCCCCCAAGAAGCTCATGTAACCACTTCTCTCAATCAAAGAAATTTTGGGTAAATAAAATATGATAAAATGGCTTAGCCCCTTAAGCCCCCTCTCTCGTGAAATCATAGCCCCCTATAACTCTTGTCCTTGTCTGTCTTGCAGCCAACTATGTATTTTATTATTAATAATGATCATAGAATTACATTTCCTAGGCACGTTGGCCTCTTTAAATGTTTGGGAACTTCGTCCTTTCATAAAATAAACAAAATACATTATTTCATATGGGGACTCAAAATCAAGGTATTACATTCCCCTCCCCCTTATTTTGGCACTATCCATGGTGCATATACAAAAGATAAATCAAAATTTCAAAATTTATTCAAAAAGTTGCAGGTACTTTGCCCGTATGGAATCTTCATGCTCCCAAGTAGCATCTTCAAAACTGTAACACGTCCACTGAAATTTTACTAGCTCTATAACTTGATTCCGAAGCATTTTGACTTTTTTGTCCATTATGTGCACTGGTTGAACCTTAAAGTCTCCCTCTTTCTCTACCTGAAACGAATGCCAATCAATAACATGGTTAGGATCATGTACATACTTTTTCAGCAAAGAGACATGAAATACATTATGCACATTCATGGAAGCAGGAAATGCAAGCATGTATGTGTTGTAGGAAAATCTACCTGCGGACAAGTAGATCGACCTCTAGAGCTTGACCTTAACCCTAGACAGAAAAATGCTTAACGTGGACACTGAATTTATTTCAAATCTATCTAAACTAACACATGAGAAGGAAGGATGATAGAAGTACCTTTTTATCGACGTTTGTCCCTGCACGCTCCGAGTTGCGCTCCAATCCTTTGCTCCTCGCTGAGTTATGCGGGAAAAACAAGATACGACTACTTCCTACTCTATTGACGTTAGCTCGAAAACAGATCTACCATTAAATGATAAGTTCATGTAACATCAGACACAAACTAGAAAGAAACAGGCCAAGCGTGTCATATTAATGAGAATAACGACAGCAGTACTTACAATCATTGATGCGAATACGACAGCTACGTCAAGTCCTCTTCGTCTAACCCTTGCCTGAAAGATTCACAACCTGGATAACAACAGCTTCACTGATCAATCTCCTTTGGCTGACTGTAAGTTTCCTCCAAGATCATAAGTTTCACATATCCAATTCTTCCCCCTTTCCACCATCATAGAGCCTGCTTATATAGGTTGGAAGGAGCCTAACCTCTTGAGTTATGTTTAGAACCAGTTGGGAACCTTCTCCATAGATCAGGGATCTGGTGATGAGAACAAGAATTTGAGCACAACAGCCTCCTAATCTCGAATGTTCTTCTCCTTATTCTTCTCAACGGGCTAACAACTAACTCAGATTAGGGAGTGCTCCTTCAGAAGGGTTCACAGAGCATTGTAGCGCTCCTTAGCAATCCTTGGGGTAGCGCCAACGCTCTTAAGATGGGCAGCGCTCCTCCAAAAGGGTCTGGGAAGCGTTATAACGCTCCCTAAGACATGATAGGGGAGCGCCAGCACTTCTGTAGCTGTGTTAGGGGAGCGTTCCCTCTCCAAACCTCAGTTTCAGGGCTCCTTTCAGGTGTCAAGATTCATCTGATCCCAGTAAACCAGTTCTCTTCCTTCAAATCAATCATGTGATGTACCGTAAGTGCTTCCTTAGTGTCATTATCACGACATCATGTCTGAACTCTGTTTGCGACACTAGTAATCAACTTGTGACACTTGCAAAAGCTGACGGGAAGATGCGACACTTACGATGATTGATAGGGACAATGTGACACTTATCCATCTGAACAATTTTGACGTGTAACAAAATGCCCCCAAAGTATGAAGTCAGAAGATGTGAACTGATG
Source organism: Picea mariana (assembly GCA_032191745.1). Taxonomy (NCBI): domain Eukaryota; kingdom Viridiplantae; phylum Streptophyta; class Pinopsida; order Pinales; family Pinaceae; genus Picea; species Picea mariana. The sequence continues at coordinate 237,404 of JASDQU010735677.1, forward strand.
ACTGAAATGCTTTGTAGATGTTCAAGCAAGGGTATAGACTCGGAGAACCTGACGAAAGATGCACACAAACATCCAACAAATATCATGACATGTTTCAAAACCCAAGGCAGGCATACCTATGCTTGGATGATCAAGATTTGAGATATGGCCGCCATTAAATACACTGCGGATCCATAATTGTATTGATAAAAAGGTATAGCCACCGAAAATACACTGTGGATCTATACTCTAATG
>JASDQU010735678.1:31232-44069 GCA_032191745.1 Picea mariana
TGCGAGAACTCCTGAAGATAATAAAAATTTTGAAGATGTAAGTAAAATTCAAATTGGCTTATAGACCCAGAAGGTCTCTCAGGATATCCTGAGGACTCAGACACTGACAAAATAGGAGAAAAATGCAAATAGAGCAAATGGCCACAGAAAATTCAAAAACCATAAAGAAAAAAGGGATAGATCCCCAGTGGAGTCGCCAATTTTTTTTCAGGATAAATCCGTGAGTGCGGACACAAACCGATCTCCCTAGATCCACCTGGATCTAGAACAAAACAGGACAGAATAATACACTTTCCCTAGATTCAACCTATTGAATGAACTAAGAGACTAGGATCATGTACATACCTTATGAATTCTTTCCTTAGGTCTCTGTTGTTCCAAGCTTCGCTCCAATGCTCTTGTCCCATTCATATCACAACAGTACAAACCAATCGAAGTGAAGATAGATCAATATATTCAATAGCTAATCTATACATATGATCAAGGGGTTATGTAATAAAGTGACATCATCTTTATGGGAAAGGGACATATTACTGTATTAAATTGATAGAAAGTGAAACTTACAACCTGAGCCTTGATGTTGTAGATCTCCTTTCGATGGCTCCTAGCTCTGACACACACACTTGCTCATGCATGAATAAAATCAACCACCTTTGATGATCTTGTTGTTGTCTCTAGCTGCTGTAGCATCAGTCCTCCATACAGTCTTGCACTAATTCTCCAATCAATCTCTTGCTAGTTTGCTTCTAACCTTTTCGATGAGTAATCTCCTCAATATATAGGAGAAGATAGATTAGTTACTTGGATAGGAAATGATCCCAAGATATCAGGAAAGCCAGTACTTAGATAACCATTCGCTAGCCAACTCATTCTTCTCGAAGATTCCCTTCTAGAAGGCTCGAGAACTTCATCTTTTCCCTCTTTAAGAATATGTTCGCACCCTGACAATTAGGTATAGTGTGAACCCCTCGCACTCCAGCTTAATGCAGCCTGTGAGAATCAGTCATTCTCACAGGTAAATGTATAGGTAGCCTACCAACCTGCTTTAAAAGTGTGATTTCTGAAGGCAGACAAAGGTACTTTTCTGAGGAAAATGTCCTTAGTGAAGAGCTTGATTTTCCATCATCATAACAACATCACGATGACCAAAATTGTGGATAACACTTAGCGCAAGTGCCTTTCATGACTCGTGATCTCGCGAGTTCTTGAATCGAAGACCCTTGAATCCAAACCTTCGATACCCGAGAAAGTGATACGGGTATGGCCCCTTCCTTGCCAGTGCCTCTACAAGTGACCATTGGCTAGGGCCTAAATCTAGCACCCCTCACAACTCGCAACTTCGCGAGTTGGAGTGTTGAGCCCCCATGCTCCTCCTTTGCGAATTCCCGAGACACGATAAGTCAACAATGGGTTGACTCCTTCCCTCGGCGTTCAACATTTTGTGACTTCTGTAATCGAAAATAATTCTTTCAAACCTCGAACCCCTGATATGCGATACTCGCAAAGGTTTTGATCCAACGACTCTCCTGTGGCTTGGATCCAATGGTCTGGATCTCCTTCCCTGCTCCTCGCAACTCGGGACTTCACGAAACCAAAGAATTTGGTCTTCCCTACAAAATCACAAACCCTGAATTCGCGAAATGATCCAATGATGTGGGTTGAAACGAGATTAACGACTATTATTGACCACGATGAATGGTTCACATGGATTCTTGATATTAGGGTGGTGATTTCATCCAACTCCTAAACACCTTACAACTCCATTGGATCCTATGGTCCTCACAATTTCGGGAGCTCTCCACGATGAATTCTGACCGCCTGATTCACTACTCAATGACTTCTACCCAACAAATGAGTGTTCTCCCTCTTGAACTTAATTTCTATGCAACATTTTCAATCCCTGTTTCTCTTTGAACACTTCAAAGGCATTATTCTCCTGAGCTTTCACTTGCAAACTCAAGCCTTCCAAAAGGGTTCTTGCTCACACTCCTTGCAACAACTTTCAAATAACCTATGGTTATTTGAGTCTTTGACCCTATGCACTCTTTGCAGCAGTAGTCCTTCAACTTTCCCCTTGGTTGATAAGTTCTAAGATTCCACCAGCCTGCACACACCTTGCATGGCTCTATGCTTCACCTGCACTTTTGTTGGTATGAGAACAATGATATCTCTTCTGAGTTTTCTGAGATAAAACTCGGACCTTTATCTACGCACACCTTGTGGACGTTCACTGCACTCCTTATAGGAATTCTCAGGGAGAGAAACAAATGAAACTCAATTTTCTTCTCTTTCTGAGTTCATACATTCAACATGAAATCATACACACAACACATCATTGAAATAAATCCATAACAGAGAAACAAATCAACTATAATCATACCATTCAACAAATGTAAACAATAATCATCATAACACCATGAAAATTGAATCAAAGTTATATATACATATATATATATATATATTGACTCAAGTGCTCATGTACATGGGTTATTATCTATAGCTCTCTGCTACAAATCTCCAGCTTATGAATTCTAACTGATCATATCGTTACAATGATACAATGGTGAGGGTGTCTATATCCGTTTTCCCTCCCACGCTTCTAAAATGTCTAATCTATTAAATTAAATCTACATACTTTCATTCATTACGCATAAATGCCTCTACAATCGATAGATGAGAGCAACGCTCAAGATCTGTTTACAACATCTATATATAAATGTAAGTATGCTTCCCCTAGATATTACATTAATGCTTCAGATTTCAAAATTCAAAATGTTTTCATAAAAATGTGTCCTTTTTCATCTGCACGTTCAGCTATTAATTTGGCTAGGCACATGCTTTGGCTTTGTACAATGCTCCTGCATCAAAAAACTATTCTTCTTGGTATGATAATTAATCTTTACATTCTGTACATTATCATACAAATGATCTCCAACTCATTATGAGGCTACAACCTCTGTTTTGCAAGCTACAACTTTCTAAGAGCACCAACTCTCCGTTTTCTCTAGCACCGACTAGAAGGAAGCACCAATTCCCTGGGTGTTCCAACACCGACTGGATGGAAGAACCTACTTCCACTTATACAAGAACCAACATTTTTGAGAGCACCAACTCTCTGGTTTCTCTAGCACCCACTAAAAGGAAGCACCAACTCCCTGAGTGTTCCAGCACCAACTGGATGGAAGCACCAACTTCCAGTCACACAGGCACTAACCTGTATAATAGAGAACAACAGTTCTCCCTTACACCACCTTGCCACCCTGGTTTCTCTGGATGTAACCAGATGGAAGCTACAACTCCCTGTGTTCAAGCACCCACTTGAACCTCTGAGGACAACAGTCCTCCCTAGCACCTCCCTACCACCCTGATTATAAATATTTTCTATTGAAACTTATTACAGTGATTCAATAGTTGTCATTGGCTTACCAGGCTTATCACTATTCTGCTATGTTTCTCTACTCTCCTGTATCAGTGTCTCTCTGCCTACATCTTCTTGCACTTTCTGATCTTCTGCTTTTCTTGACAAGTGCACCTTAGCCTTCTTTTACTGTCTCAGCTATGCATCTCTATTCTTTTCTTCTGTTGTGCTTTATGCTCTATGTATTATTTTGATTCTATGAATTATGCCTCTTCTGTGTATTTTAGCTCCTACCCACAACATGTTATTTCCCGTGTGTAATTCCTCTCCACAACAACATCCATCTCTTCTTTGTTCTACATATTTATATTATCTGTGCACCTTCTTTTTCCTCCATGCATAGTTCCTCTGCATGCTCTTCACTGTGCCAAAGTTCTGCTCATCGGGTTGTTCAGTGCCACTCCTCTTTTTCTCTGCTTCACTCGCTCAAGCCTCAAAAACAAAAAAATGCATCTCGCTTATGTCTATGCCTCATCTGTTACTCATCTCTAAGTTTTATCTCACACTACACATACTCTTGATCTCACACTATGCATACTATAATTTTCCCTTTTCTTACATTTCAACTCATTTTTCATTCAGAACAACCAACCACACACAGTCACTGCATGTTTCTTTTAACCACTTCCTCTGTAGTTACACCTCAAATCTTCTTGGGAAAAAACACATAGCAACTGAATCACCAACCATCCAAGAACCATGATTCGGTTCTGCTAACTGAATCATAACTGATCGATTACCTGTGAGGTGAGACAGTAACCCTTCGATCAAGATTCCAATTAATGAGCACCGTTGGATTCAATCTGCAGGATTTTGCGCTTATCGCATATGCCCACTAGCTGTGATGGAGTGCTAAACAGAATTTGAATTTTGTGATTTCGCATCTTGGAATTCCTGTGATGAAGGGTCTCGACACTCCAAGTCATGATCACCGAGACTCTGAAATGGAGCTTGGCACTGCTAGTTTCTTCCTCTCATGTGACCACCGACAGTGACCACAGGCTGCGCCAGAAGGCACTTTGTATTTCGTGAACTTATGAATTCATCAAGCCTAATCAATGGTCGAGATCTCCAATGATACAATGGTCCAGATCTCATCGGGATATTGCATATCGAGATTCCTGTGATGAAGGATATCGATACTCCAAATCACGAACGCTGAGATGGAGCTTAGCAATTAGCTCCTTCCCTTAAGGCTTTGACGATGTGAAATTGATATATGACCACTCGCCAATCAAATGAGCACTTTGCTCCTTTGACTTTCCAGTCATCGAAACAATGATCTTTCACCATGTGTCCTATCGAACCAACGATCTATGACTTTCCTCGATGGAAGACTAGGATTCCTTTACAGTTTTGGAGAGTTGGATGACTCTTGGTCTTATCCACCTTGCAACTTCACCATATCTAACAGATTTCATTCCTTCATAATTACTCCAGATCTGACGGCCCATATCTTATCGTGATTTTTCATATCGAGAGTTGGGAGGTTAGAGAACTTCCTTCCTTTGACCTTTTAGTTAGTGAAATGATGATCTGTGACCACGTGTCCTGCCCAAAGATGCATGGTCCTCCTTCTTTCAGGATTTTGTAAGCCCGCTTCACCTTGCACTTTAAAGAATGTGCAGGTTCTCCTAGATCCAATGACAGTCAGACCCCGCACTCGGATCTAATGCCTGGTTTTTTTCCTCCATCTGTGCACTCAACCTATTTGAATTCAGATCTGACAGTCATCGGGAATTCTCAATGGGATCCAATGATCACTGTCGCTTCTCCTCCCAAGCTTACACTTCCTCCTGACTCATAATAATTTCTAAGTGTCAAGGGCCTCAACCTTTGATCTGTCTAAGATCTTGAGTATGCTATCTCTCTTGAGATTTGGTAATGAGTTAACCTCATCCCTGGTCCCTGGTGCACACCTACGCACTGCATGAAACTCTGCGCTAATCCTCCTGAGCTTACGTTGTTCCTGTTTTGTCATCGATGCACACTCTAATCTTTCCATAAATGACAAGAACACTCTGCCTTTAAACATGCCAACAATAGCACTATCATTCAATAGTAAAATTCTTTCATTACACTGTAAGGCATCATGTGTACTGAGGGCTTGAGCCACCACAAAGGAAACATACAAAGAATACTTGTCTTATGAACAAGATATGGTACTATCCATTTTTCAGGTTTGTCATATAGATAATTCTTATAGAATACACTACATTGCACCATAATATAAGCCCTACACTCCTTCCCAACCATGTAACACCATTCAAATTAGACACAATATTCTTGCGACAAATTAGCTGTACTATCGACAAACTTTTTTCGTCGATAGTATATATAGAACATTCGTCRCAAGATAATTCACATTCGTCTCTCTTAMCAAGATATCAAATGCTGCTTAGATTCATTTCATATTTGGTTTATCAACATGAAATTAAAATTTGATACTTTGCAAGCTAGTTGGACCTTCAGTCAAATAAAAATATGAAACTTGGAATCATTAACATATCTACTAGAACATATGAAAAATAGGGTTTACGRTTTCCATGATGATCTGATGATGGAATAAAGTGGGTGTGTGAGTGAAATTTGAGGCTATAAACCCTCCCATATCTTTAAGGCATGAGAATAGTCTATTCAGGTCAAATTTCAATGCATACAGATACAGCTTGAAAACATTTCAATGTTGGCCCCATTCACATGTCATTATTKCTTGCCTCTAATATTTTTATGGAGTTGATTAAGAAATCAATGAAAAAGAGTGATTTTTCGTCACAACTATGATGCAAATACATTGTATATACATTAATGTAGAACTAAAATTAAAATGAAAAAATACTAGCAAAAGCCTAAAACTTGCGTCAACCAAATTGTGTACTTTGAAAGAAAAATAGGGCTTATGGTTTACATGATTAATTGATGATGGAAGAAAGTGGTTGTGGTAGTCAAATTTGAGTCCAAAAACCCTCCCATATCATTAATTCATGTTAATATTCTATCCATGAAAAATTTTAGTGCATACAGAAACTGTTTGAAAAAATTTCAACGTTGGCCCCATTGACAGGTCACTGTTGTCAGTGTCTAGTCCTCATACAATTTTCATTCCATCTTGTTCCTTGTTCTGTTTTCCTCATTCCTTGTTCCTTTTTCCTCATTCTTTGAACATGTTGTAGTCCCCAAGATCCATTATTTTTGTACGAAACATACTAATGGCATAAAAAGTCCCACACGAAGACCAAATTAATATCCGCTCAATAAGTCTTTTGTCTTTTTTCAAGGACTATGTAACGAATCTCAATTCTAAGAATATTAAAATAGGACCTAATAAACTTAAGTTGTTTAATTAAGCATTGGTGACATAACACTATCATTCAATAGTAAAATTGTTACATTTCATTGTAAGGCATCATGTGTGCTAAGGGCTTGAGCCACCACAAAGGAAACATACAAAGAATATTTGTCTTATGAACAAGATATGGTACTATCCATTTTGAAGTTTGGCATAGAGATTTTTATTATAGGATACACTACATTGCACCATATTATAATCCCTACACTCCTTGCAAACCATGTAACACCATTCAAATTAGACACAATATTCTTGCGACGAATTAGCTATACTATAGACAAACTTATTTCATCGATAGTAAAACAAATTTGTCACAAGATTATTTACATTCGTCTCTCTTGCGACGATATCAAATGATGCTTGGATTCATTTCATATTTGGTTTATCAAATTGAAATTAAATTTTGATACTTTGCAAGCTAGATGGATCTTCAGTCAAATACAAATATGAAACTTGGAATCATTAACATTTCTACTAGAACATATGAAAAAAAGGGTTTATGGTTTCCATGATGATCTGATGGTGGAAGAAAGTGGGTGTGTGGGTGAAATTTGAGTCCATAAACCCTCCCATATATTTAAGGCATGTGAATAGTCCATCTAGGTCAAATTTCAATGCATACATATGAAGTTTGAAAACATCTCAATGTTGGCCCCATTCACATGTCATTGTTGCTCACCTCTAGTATTTTTATGGTGTTGATTAATAAATCAATGAAAAAGAGGGATTTTTCATCACAAATATGACACAGATACATTTTATATACATTAATGTAGAACTTTAAAGAAAAATGAAGAAATACTGACGAAAACCTAAAACTTGCGTCAACCAAATTGTGTACTTTGAAAGAAAATTAGGGTTTATGGTTTACATGATGAATTGATGATGGAAGAAAGTGGGTGTGTCAGTCAAATTTGAGTCTAGAAACCCACCCATATTGTTAATTCATGTGAATAGTCTATCCATGAAAAATTTCAGTGCATACAGAAACTGTTTGAAAAAATTTCAACGTTGGCCCCATTCACAAGTCACTATTGTCAGTGTCTAGTCCTCGTACAATTTTTGTTCCATCTTGTTCATTTTTTTTTGTTCCTCGTTCCTCGTTCCTCATTCCTTGTTCCTTTTTCCTCATTCCTTGACCATGATGTAGTCCCAAAGATCCATTACTTTTGTACAAAACATACTAATGGCATAAAATGTCCCACACAAAGACCAAATTAATATCTGCTACATAAGTCTTTTGTATTTTTATAAGGACTATGTAATGAATATCAATTATTAGAAGATTCAAATAGGACATAATAACCTTAAGTTCTTTCCTTAACCATGGGTGACATAACACTATCATTCAATAGTAAAATTCTTACATTTCATTGTAAGGCATCATGTGTACTAAGGGCTTGAGCCACCACAAAAGAAACATACAAAGAATATTTGTCTTATGAACAAGATATGGTACTATCCATTTTGAGGTTTCTCATATAGATTGTTCTTATATAATACACTACATTGCACCATAATATAAGCCCTACACTCCTTGCAAACCATGTAACACCATTCAAATTAGACACTATAATCTTGCGACGAATTAGTTATACTATCGACAAACTTTTTTTGCCGATAGTATATATAGCAAATTCATTGCAAGATTATTTACATTTGTGTCTCTTGCGATGGTATCAAATGATGCTTGGATTCATTTCATATCTGTTATATCAAATTGAAATTAAAATTTGATACTTTGTAAGCTAGTTGGACCTTCAGTCAAATACAAATATGAAACTTGGAATCATTAACATATCTACTAGAACATATGAAAAATAAGGTTTATGGTTTCCATGATGATATGATGATGGAAGAAAGTGGGTGTGTGAGTGAAATTTGTGTCCAGAAACCCTCCCATATTGTTAAGGCATGATAATAGTCTATCCAGGTCAAATTTCAATGCATACAGATACAGTTTGAAAACATTTCAACATTGGCCCCATTCACATGTCATTGTTTCTTGCCTCTAATACTCTTATGGTGTTGATTAAGAAATAAAAGAAAAAGAGGGATTTTTCATCACAACTATGATGCAGATACATTGTATATACATTAATGTACAACCTGAAAGAAAAATGAAAAAGTACTGGCAAAAACCTAAAACTTGCGTCAACCAAATTGTGTACTTTGAAAGAAAATTAGGGTTTATGGTTTACATGATGAATTGATGATGGAAGAAAGTGGGTGTGTTAGTAAAATTTGAGTCCAAAAACCCTCCCATATCATTAAATCATGTTAATAGTCTATCCATGACAAATTTCAGTGCATACAGAAACTGTTTGAAAAAATTTCAACATTGGCCCCATTCACAGGTCACTGTTGTTGGTGTCTAGTCCTCGTTCAATTTTCATTCCATCTTGTTCGTTGTTCTGTGTTCCTCATTCCTCATTCCTTGTTCCTTGTTCATCATTCACTGAACATGGTGTAGTCCCCAATATCCATTATTTTTGTACAAAACATACTAATGGCATAAAATGTCCCACACAAAAACCAAATTAATATCCACTACATAAGTGTTTTGTCTTTTTTCAAGGACTATATAATGAATATCAATTCTAAGAAGATTCAAATAGGACCTAAGAACCTTAAGTTGTTTCCTTAACCATGGGTGACATAACACTATCATTCAATAGTAAAACTGTTACATTTCATTGTAAGGCATCATGTGTACTGAGGGCTTGAGCCACCACAATGGAAACATACAAAGAATATTTGTCTTATGAACAAGATATGGTACTATCCATTTTGAGTTTTTGAATAGAGATTGTTCTTATATAATACACTACATTGCACCATAATATAAGCCCCACACTCCTTGCAAACCATGTAACACCATTCAAATTAGACACAATATTATTGCGACGAATTAGCTATACTATCGACAAACTTTTTTCGTCGATAGTATAGCAAATTCGTCTCAAGATTATTTACATTTGTATCTCTTGCGACGATATCAAATGATGCTTGGATTCATTTCATATTTGGTTTATCAAATTGAAATTGAATTTTTATACTTTGCAAGCTAGATGGACCTTCAGTCAAATACAAATATGAAACCTGGAATCATTAACTTATCTACTAGAACATATGAAAAATAGGTTTTATGGTTTCCATGATGATCTAATGGTGGAAGAAAGTGGGTGTGTGAGTGAAATTTGAGTCTAGAAACCCTCCCATATCGTTAAATCATGCGAATAGTCTATCCATGTCAAATTTCAATGCATATAGATACAGTTTGAAAACATTTCAATGTTGGCCCCATTCACATGTCATTGTTGTTTGCCTCTGGTATTTTTATGGTGTTGATTAAGAAATCAACAAAAAAGAGGGATTTTTCATCACAACTATGATGCAGATACATCGTTCCTTGTTCCTCGTTACTTGACCATGGTGTAGTCCCCAAGATCCATTATTTTTATACAAAACATACTAATGGCATAAAATGTCCCACACAAATACCAAATTAATATCCTCTACATAAGTCTTTTGTCTTTTTTCAAGGAATATGTAACAAATCTCAATTCTAAAAATATTCAAATATGTAACAATATTGGTGAAATCTTATATGATAATGATGGTAAAAAAATGAAAGAGCTTCTCTTGGTTTGAAGAATAATTTATCCTCTACTGAACAAGGCCAACCACATGAAGGTGGAATCTCATATGGCCCATTCCCTCCTTCTCATGTCACTCTCAATTGATCCCCAAAACCCAATCTTTAAAATAGAAAATAATCGAAAGCAATGTCCTATTAAGATTCCTGCATAGAAACTATGAAAACAAAAATTAGTGAAGTTACATGAAATTATGTGTTTCTAAATGATATTTTTAGTCTACCACGTACTTTAGTATATTGGCAACTATTTTCAGGTTTCAAATAATAATTAAACAACATGCAACATAGGATATAAAATTGCTGCATAAAACATAAAAACATGTAATTAATCCATGACATTATAAGTAAATTATTTTAAGAGAATAATTCATACAAATTAAAATATTATATAGTCACGTACCTAATCCAAACTCAACATCTTTGTAATCATCCTTATTCTCTATATTGATCTTCTTCATGAAACTCAACATCTATATCATCATCCGGTTCTGAAACGATGTTGAAAGGATTGATGATATCATCATCATCATCAATGTCATTTTCAAGCATATTGTCATCGGCATCATCATCAAGAATTGCAATATTGTCTCTTATGCCTGGATCATGATCTTCTCTGTCTTCTTCATCTGTCGACCCTCCATGATCTTCTGTCTCTGTCTGATCCGTCAAATCATCTTCTTGATATTCAATATCATCTTCTTCCTGCAGATGAGTATACTTAATTGGCCTTCCTCTTGGATCATATATAAAAACAAATGACCAGTCCATTTCACCTAGAACATTTGAGTAAAAGACATGTTTAGATTGACTTGGAAAAACATAGTGATCATGTCCTCTTTCAAACACCGTTGTTTTAATGATCAGAAATTTGTTGGCATGTTCAATAACAATTCTTTCCTCTTCGCATTCATGCATTTGCAACCTATACCATTTGACGCCGAACAAAACTAATTTGAAAGAATTAAAGTCACACTCAAGTATATCGTTTAAATACCCATAGTATCTGTTTTCAGATTCTCAGGGATGTTTGTCACTCCTAAAGGAAACATTAGTGACCTGGAATACTACAGCTATCCCACTATTAGAAGTTTTCCCAGTTTCATCCAATTGTTTGATGCGAAATTTATGACCATTGCACCACATAGCCTTGTGATGTTTCAACGGCAATATGTTACATACATAAAAGATGCATTGTCAATTAATAAATTAACATATATTTATATAACTTAGAAAGTATCTGAAAAATACAGTACACATGTAGTCACATTAATATAATATAAAATAATTGAATAAAACGGGTGAATTTTCTTACCTGTCCATCTTTCAAACCATATGCGAAATCAATTCCCCTCTGTGTAACATTGACATCTTCTTTATGACGAGATTATCTAACCAATTCAGACAGTCATTGTCATGATAACCTACCTCCATTATGTTGTTTACATCTTTCAATCCATACATTCATCCAATCAAGATTATTTTCAATGTAACATTGCAGTGCATCCCACTCTTGAGCAACTGAATAAAAAAATAATAATTCACCAATATTAAATATTAGTTATAACGTCCAATATGCAGGTAATTATAAATATTTATAATTTATGAAATAAATTAAATTAATATATTAATGAGTATGATCATATACACAAAAAACAAAACTTTATGTGTATTATTAATATAATTTTTCACATTTATTAATATATTTCCTCTCATTTTTTTCATTCTACCTCACCCCAATAGATGCCCCTGATCTTCAAATTTTTTGATGGAGTTCGCATCCCAAATGTGATCCACTGCATGCATAGTTGGCAATGCTAATTTAGGAAGATACTGACTAATATACACCATGGATTGATATACCATATATCCCTCCACCATAGAACCCTCGGGACATGTTCTTTGTCTAACCAATGCCTTCAATGATTTCAAGTTCCTCTCCACCATCCACATTGACCTTGTGTGAACAGGTCCACAAATTTCAATCTCCTCAACTTGGTGTATGAGGTAGTCTTCTTGTTCATTGAAAAATGTTGGAGGTATATACTTTTTCATTTCACACATTAGATGAGGAATTTCTCTCTTCCAATACTTTATATCATCTTCATGGATTTCTTTCAATGAAAACCATCTACATGAGATCATGACACAAGAAAATAACATGTTTCAACATAACATAATATAATATATTACATTACAAGTAAAACACGTGTCATTAAGTACAACAATAATTTGAAAGAACATTTTGCATATAAATCACAACTACTTAACTCATGTATTTTCCAAGATCATATATAACTTGTTTGATGTTGTTGTCTGTTAAGGTCCTAACCCACACATAGGTAGATCAATGTATTCAGATGTAATAAAGGTCAATATTAAGAAGGCCTTTCAAAAAAATAGAATAAGGCA
>JASDQU010735678.1:45603-62598 GCA_032191745.1 Picea mariana
ATGTTGGGAAGACAACTTTCAATACCAAGGTTGGTCTCTATGAATGGTTGGTTATGCATTTTGGCCCCACTTATGGCCGTGCCACTTTCATGAGGATCATCATTGACATCTTCCAGCTACATCTTGGTAAATTTGTGTTGGTTTACTTAGATGACATTTTGGTTTTCAACAAAACCGGTTCAAATAAATTTCAACATGTTAGCACAATTTTGGACCTCTTTTGCTAGGACAGGTTGTAGGCCTAAATGATGAAGTCATTCTTTGGACAAAATTATGTTGTGATTGACGAGACCAGACTTCATGTAGATCCTACAAAAGTCTAGGTTTTGAAGGACAGGTCCATTCCCACTAACACCACAGATCTGAAGAGTTTCCTGGGAGGCATGCATTTCTATTGGAAATTATGGTTCCTAGTTGAAGGAAAACCATCCAAAATTATGGTTCTTAGTTGAAGGATATATTTGGACAACTTTCAAGTATCAATTCTCAGAGCTCATGGAAATCAATTGGTTCATCCTAGGTCTTTGGCATACCATCTAATCACACATTCAAGGAACCCAGCCTAAGTCATATCGAGAAGCCCTTGATACAGCCCTCAAGATATAAGATGGAAAAAATCCATTAACACAATATAAGGAATAAAAGAAGGAGAAATGCACCCATAAAAAACTATTTGAAGCTATGTGCTATGAACCTAAAAATGGTTAGGAAGGCAAATAACAAGATAATATGAATAAATCAAAAATAGTGATAAGAATCCAAAAAACTTGAACAAGTTCAACCTTTTTTGAAGATGCGACACCAGTAAACATTCATGAATGACAATATGACATGAGATAAGAATCCAAATGAAAATACCATTGGAGAGCCTATGAAAACACACGGTATACAAAGATAAAGAAAAGGTATACAAAGACCCCATTGTAGAGACATTCTCCCAAGTTATTGTTCATAAAGTTATATAGGATCTTGCTAGGACAAGGAAAAGAAGGAACATGTTCAAAATATTGAAGGCTTCAATCTAGACAAGGAGATGCATATGGTTTTTAGGCATAAGGAGGAACCCCATTTATCACATCCCAAAATAAAAGAGGCAACCTTCATTGATAGGATCCAAATTAAAGGAAGTGATAAGAAGAAGCTGCCAAAAACAAGTAGACAGGAAAGGACAAAAAAGAAGAAATGCATGAAAGGGACCATGGATATGAACAAAGATTAGAAATCAAAGGCACTGAGTAGAAGGTTCCTATCACTAATGATAAGGATACCTCTTTCCGAAAGAGACTTGCTTTTCATAAAACAAGGAAAGATGAGAGCATTATTTTTTATTCTAGTAGTTTGAACTCTTCTAAAAATTATGGCGTTGATTATATACCTAGCACTAATAATAAGTATCACTTCATATAAATGGTGATGAAGCATGAAGGATGTCAAGTTGTAATTGAGGAGGTGTTGGAAGTTGTCCCAACACATTCTTCAACTAAATCAACTCAAGGAAGGAGGTCCTTCCTCACCCTAGCCTAGTAGAAAGTTAATAAGAAATTTGAGAAGGTAAAAAATCAACAATCATTGGGCCCTTGGAGTAGGGAAGGCCTCTCTAAGTGGTAAAAAATTATTTTTATTTTGCTCAACATTTGTGGCTTTGGATCTTCCACCAAGAAAAACCCTCAAGAGGGTAGTGGAGAAGTATAAACCTAATACTATTTTTCCACATAAAACTATGTTAGGAGGAGAGGAAACCAAGAGTATTTTAAAGTCTTTATTTCTGTTAATATTATGGTAGATGCAGGAGGTATTTACCCTGCATATATTTTATATTGATCGGTCAGTTGCAATATAATATTATGTTATATTATATTTCCCTGCATATATTTTACAGCGTTGCTGCCATGATCCCTTGGGACTGGACATAACATTTACATTCACATTACATCTCTCTTTTTTGTGTTTTTATATTAAGTGTAGATTACATAAACCCTAATCCTAGCAAGCCAAACCCTAAACCCTTACATAAACCCTTAAGCCCTCAACCTTAGTTAATCACTAATCTCTTAATACAAAATCCCTAAATTCCCTAACCCCTTAGCCATCGACCCTTAAACACTTAAACCCTAATCCCTAATCCATGTCTATTTTAAGGGTGGAAGATATTGCTAATGATGAAGAGTGCCCAATGGGCATGGTATCTTCCCTTTGTCTAGAAAAATGGTCATCAAAAGAAGTCTCAGGAAAAGATAATGGCTGCAACATATACCTTATGCTTTTCATTTCAAACCCTAGCTTTTCTCAAGACATGGTGTGCAATGTTGATCTTGAATTGAATAATGGCACTGATACTTTTCCTCCACCATCTTGTCTTGATGATATCTCATGTGAAGATGCAAGATTCCCTCTGTTAAAAGATCACTGGAGCATCCTCTTTACTGCATTGTTGGCACTCCAGTTTACTCGTTACTTCTTCTTCAAGAATTAAGAAGCGTCATTATTATAGAAAACTTGTCGCAACACCCGTCAAATGCAACATATTTATAGATTTCGTAATGTCACAATTCCGACGTAAAAAAGTCCTAAGTGACCATTGGTATTTTGACTTGGTGAACATATTAAGGTGACCATTGGAGGGGAAAACTTAGTTTCCAAAATGTTGCAATTGTGACATACCTTTCAGAAAAGTGGCAAGAGAGACGTTCCATGTGGAAAACATGGCAAGAGAGATGTTTCAGTGGAAAACATGGCAAGAGCGATGTTAACGTGGCAAGACCGACGTTAACGTGGCAAGAGAGACATACATCTTCACAAACGTGGCAAGAGAGACGTTCCAGTGGAAAACGTGGCAAGAGTGACGTTCCAGTGGAAAACATGGCAAGAGCGACGTTAACGTGGAAAGACTGACGTTAACGTGGCAAGAGAGACGTCAACGTGGCAAGAGCGACGTTATCGGGCAACATGAATTTTTTTTTTCTTATAAATTTCCTCTATTTTGCGACAATATGGACAATTTTGTCCATAACACCGCAAATAAAACGTCGGAATTTTTACAATATGTACTAGTGACAGGTCAATGATTGGCAGCCTACTATATGTGACAACATCCAGACTAGATGTAATGCAGGTAGTTGGACATGTGGAACGATTTCAAACAACACCAAAGGAGTCACATGTGTTAGCAGTGAAGAGAATTTTCAAATATCTCAAAGGAACATAAGAGTTTGGATTATGGTATCCAAAAGGAAAGGATCTATCACTTATTTCCTACAGAGATGAACATTGGGAAGGTCGTATTGATGACTAATGAAGCACCAGTGGAGCAACGTTGTACTTGGGTGAGTGATTAGTATCATGGCTAAGAAAGAAACAATAATCAGTATCTTTATCTATAGCCGAGGCAGAGTATATTGCAGCAACATCATGTTGTACATGGGTTATTTGGATGAAACAAACTCTGAATGATATACAGATTGAGTATGATGATCCCATTTCAATCTATTGTGATAATACAAGTTCCATCAGTATCTCGAAGAACCCGGTGATGCACTCCAAGATGAAGCACATTCCAATAAATTATCACTTTCTACGGCAGCAGGTTGCAGAAAAGAACATTAGAGTTGAGTATGTGGGCACAAAAGAACAAGTGGAAGACATCTTCACAAAACCACTTCCATGGGAATCCTTTGAATATCTTTGCCAGAGACTTGGAGTTATTTCTCCTCCAAAATGAATTCTTTTTGAATGTTTATCTTATATGTCTTAGATTTACATGAGGAAGCACCATAAGAGGACAGTTCAGTCAGGGGGAGCAACCCCAGATGGAAAGATACCTTTGCCATTGTTGACAAAGGGGGGAGATATTTATCAGATGCAGAGGATAGAGGCATGGTTCCAGGGGCAGCATGAGTGATATGATTTCAGTATTGCATTAGAGTGTTGCCATCAATGCCAAAGGAGGAGATTGTTGATTAAGGTTGGTTTTCATTGATGTCAACCCTTGAAGAAATCCCTGTAGCACAAAGGTTAGGTAATGGAACCAATATTGTTTAATGTAAAGATGACTCGTTATTTTCTTTTCATGGTTGATAATAAGTATAAATGGATGAACTCCAAAGTGGTCCCCTTATTGTGAAATCCCTCACGGGAAGATGCTTTCCAGATTGAGTTATCTTAGAAGTATGGTTAGAGAACCCATGATTATTTTTGGAATAATGAGATGAAGGCTAGTGAATTTTTCAACGAAACTATCCTATATCGATAGTTCTTTTCATTTCGTTCCCAGTGGTATGTGGAACATCACATAACTCCTCACGGTTAGAGAGTTATGGCCATGTGAAGTTGGAGAACCGGGGTTTGGGTAATGGACCAAAGTTTGTTTGATGGATAATGGTATGAGTTTTGATATATTTTTATGTAATAGTATTATATATGGATAGTACATTTCATGCCATTTCAAGTGGTATGTGGAACGTCACATAACACCTCACAGTTTGAGAGTTATGGCCTTACGAAGTTGGAGGACCCTCATATGTTGGCTTGAAGCCCCAAAAGGTCAAAGTAGTCAAAGCGGTTTAAGATATTTTAGAAGGTAAATAATAAAGTGAAGTGATGACTGTATTACAATTCAAAGTGAATGCAAAATAAATTATTTAAATAATAAATTTAATGGAGAAATTAGAAGTGGGTTAACCCTAAAATAAGGAAAGTGGGTAAAGTGACCTAGAAGATGTTTTTAATGAAGCTACTTGGAGAGTATAAATAAGAGGCAAGTCTCTCTCATTTAAATCAAAATTGAACATATTGAATATCTATAGGTGTCTGAGGTAACCAAATTATATCTAAGCCGAATTTTTGAGGAAAGTGAAAAAAAGAAGGCCAAAATTCAAGGAAGGATAAATTCTTTTGATGATTGTTTCTAAGGTATGTTTTTTTCAGGTCATCTCACCATTTTCTCAATAATGTTTTTTCTAGAATGACCCAAGTATCTTTGGTAAAAAATTCATCTTGTGGTTCATTGTATTTTTGGAGTTACACTCTATGGAAAATAGGGTTTGTGGCTAGTCCTGAAACTAGTCAAAAGCAGGTGTTTCGGGTAAAAATGTCATAACTTCTTCATAAAAGATCCAAATTTAGTGAAACAACATTTTTTGGTTAGAGTACAGTTTGCAGTATGTTTTGTAATAGTTTCATATCGATTCAACAAATATTTTGTGCGGGGCACGCTCTACAAGGTCGCTCTCTAGAATAAACTAGAATTCAACAAGGTATGCCATTTTTGCTATAACTCCTTTTTTGAGAGGTTCCAAGTAGTGAAACCTATAGGAATTGCACAAAACAAATTGAATAACATTATGTATCAGTTTCATATATTTATTCATTACAAGTACAAATTTATCATCATTTCAAGTTAGGGTTGTTGACTGATCCAAAAACTAGTCATGTGAGAAGTTTGATGAAGATGTTAGTCTCTTGTTGTCAAAGTTAAGGAAGATTTGCAGGTATGTGATCATATACACCAGGTATATTATAGAGTTACAAATCATATTTGGATGATTAAATTGATGAGGGATTTTGGTTAAGGTACATGTTGGGTACATGGTTGAGACAAGCAGTTGATGAGTTGGGAACTTACATGAGGTGTATAGTTGATTATGTTGGTACATATTGATGAGTCATAGTTTATGAGTAGTTCACACATGATTGGTACATAGTTGGTCATGGTTGGATGCACTTTTTTATGGTACAGGTTGATTACAGGTTGTTTGGTACAGGTTGGTGCATGGTTGATGCACTTGTTTATGGTACAGGTTGATTACAGGTTGAGCTACAGGTTGATGCATGGTTGATGCATGGTTTAGGTTTATTGGTACATGTTTACAGCGGTATATATCACAGTGATAGTGTGACAATGGTTCCATCATTATACTTCTACTTCATGGCGGTTGGATGGGGCAAGAACAGGTGGTTTTAACCACCTTCCGGTTGTAGCTGGAGAACATAGGGGGTTGTAGCCTCCTTCTGGTTGTAGCCAGAGAATTGGGGAGTTGGAGCTTCCCTCAGTTTGTAGCTTGAGAAACTAGGGGGTTGGAGCCTCCTTCTAGTTGCAGCTGGAAAACAAAGGAAGTTGGTGCTTCCAATGAATGTAATTCTTCAAGACATATAAGAAAAAGCATTATGTGGTTTTCCCCCACTTTGGATTTCCATGTAAAACACTAGTGTACTATGTATGTGTATGATTGTTCATTTGTTCATTGCTTATTTACTCTGGAGTTAATATAACACTTGGATTATATGGTTAAAAAGGATTAAATTTCTCTATTATTGATTCACCCCCCCTCTCAGTAATCCAACAAAAGGAACCATCAAAGGAATTGATGATGGTGAGGTGATATTATCAGTATTTTGAAAAGGAACCATTGAAGGAAATAATATTAATTGTAAGGTGACATTAGTGAGGGCATGTGCCATTGATTCTATCTAAAAGGAATCGTTGAAGGAATGAGGTGAATATGTTAGCATGGGGATGGAAAAGGAACCATCATTTTCTTATGGATATGGTGAACATATGTGTAGTGCATAGCTTCAACATCTTCACTTCTTCAAAACCATGTTGTTGCACCTTGGTCTAGATTATGAAGCCTTGTTTCCTCAAATTCCCTCTTAAGATTTGGTTAAGTTATCTGGTCAAGTGTGAGAATCTTGGAATAAATAATCTATAGAAATTAACCAATCCCAAAAAAATGAAGTTTTGTGATATTATTTAGCTCACAACTCATAAATGTGTGCATTCCTATTTAGGAAATATATTGGGTATGTGTGGACTTGTTTAGACCTCGGTCTTCATAAATGCCAATGACTTAGTCTTCCATAACTTATGGCATTGTGTTCCTTAGTAAGCTCAATATAAAGTTATGGATAACTTGGCATTGGCGTTATGGCATAAGTTGCATAAGTTTCATAAGTAAATTCAATATCAAGTTGTTCATTGCATAGTTGCATAGAGAACTTCATAAAATCACCATCAAGGAGAAGTTCCCTATTCCATTCATTAATGAGATATTAGATGAAATGGTGTTGTGTTGCTTAGTAAGCTCAATATAAATTTAGAATATCATCAAAGTATTGTTGCATAAGTTACATAGTTGCATAGTTGCATAAAGTTGCATAAAATTGCATAGTTGCATAAGTTGCATAATTTTCATAAGTAAGATCAATATCAAGTTTCTTAAGTTGCATAGTTGCATAGTTTCTCAAGTTGCATAGTTGCATAGTTGCATGTTTTAGGGACCTATTTTTTTCTAGGTTATCCTCTCCCATTTAGTGATTTAAATGGATATGACGATGGATTAGGTTCCTTGGGTGATTGTAGGATTGTAAATCCTTGGAGGTTGATGTGGGGGACACATTCCCCATTTTCTCTCATGCAATGTTTGTGAAGGGCATCCTTGAACTTGAACCTTCTTGAAACATATGTTAGTGGTACCTTATGCGTGCATGAAATCATCAAAATCATATCTAAAATAGGATACAACAGCCACTCAATCATCCAAATCATTTCATAATCAATAAATTACACAAAACCCAACACAAGTATATTAATCATGGTCAATAGAGGTCTCATGGAGTACAAAGATGATCAAAATATCTTAAAAATGGGCCTCATGATACTACAATTGGGAGGCTCTCCATCACCTCCAAAATTATTTTCTTTCACACTCTTGTGAAAACAAAAATGATGATGTAGCTACTGCTACTTCCTCTCTTACTAATTAACTACAACTAATCTCTACAATCCTTCTTCAAATGATTACCCCCTCGAGAGGGAGATAACCACACAGACTCTTAAACAAAATGCAAATACCACTTAATGACATTCTAAACCTTTTCTAGCATTTTTAGCAGCAATTACAGGATTAGAGCCATTACCATTTTAGAGTTTGGACGGATGGGGCTCCTCTACCTCCGTCGATGTCCAAATGGAAGCTGCGACCCAACCCTAAATATCTTGACTCCTGCATGGGTTTGGGCATTGGATATGGCATGTTTATTTTCCTCTGTGAATGTCTCCACTCCTACACATGGGATTTCACCGGCTATGGCTGCTATTTTATGCCTAGGGTTGTTGTCTCCACTCCTACGCGGGGATTAATAGATGATCTTTGTGGTTGTTGGAGTGAATAGAATGAGTGTGGGGTACATTGGCTGCTCTCTATGGTTGTTGTGGTCTGAATGGAATGGGCGCAAGGTGAATGGAATGGGTGCGGGGATGAATGTTGTGTTATGAGTTTTGAAATTTGTTTTCTTTTTTTGTTTTTTTTTTAATAATGTTTTTTATTATTTGTTTTTAATTTATTTAATATATATTGTTTTTTTTTGTTTTNTTTTTTTTTATGTTTTACTACTATTTGTTTTTAGTTAAATTAATATATATTATATAATTTAAATTATTACCCCAAGCCTATATAATACAAATTATTTATCCCATGCCCATTAATGAGGCATTAAACCACCACGTATATTCTCTATGAAGGGGGCATTTGGCCTTTGAGTAAGTTATGGGTGTCATTTGTGAGGTTTTGTGCTCTAGGGATGGGTTTCAGGGCCTTAACGATGGTTGGGAGAGGAAATAGAAGGCCTTAATTAGGAACTTAAGTGAAGATTTTAGGGCTTTGTGCCATAAATGATACCTTGAACCACCACACAAGCCCTCTAAAGGGAATCTTTGGCCTCTAATAGTGATATGCACGCCCTTAGGATGCTTTCCAAACTAGGGATGGGTCTCAGGGCCTTGATAATAATTTGAGGAAGAAAACAAGGTTCTTAAGCCCTAAATGAATCTTGTAGGGCTCAGGGGCCATGAATAGGCCTCAAATCACTGCACGATTCCTCTAATGGAGATATTTGGACTCCCATTAGGATATTGGCATAATTAAAGATCTTTTACACCCACGAGATGGGTCTAGGGGCCTTGACCATGGTGAATAAAGGAAAACAAAGACCTTAGCATATAAATGAAACTTCCACATCTCAGGGGCCATAAACAAGGCCTCAAACCACCACATAGGCACTTTTAGAGGTGATATTTGGCATCAAAGTGGCATATGTATCTAAAGAATTGGGGTCATTGAAGTTGCACATGAAGTACAATATCTTATACATATTTTTAATGAGAACCCTTTTTCAAGCCATACTAAACATGGAAAAATTCTTGAACATGTGCTCAAAAGATAAAAGTGGGATAACAAATGACATCAAAATATATGAACAATAGAAAAAAATAAAAGAGAATATCTATATTTCTAATGATGTAGGCATGGTGATAGATACACATGAAATAGTACATTAGTATATTCATGAAGGAACACTACCAAGGATGTATGAAAATACCTATCTTGTAGGGTTTCTTTTAATATTCTTTCAGTCGTTAAAAAATTTATTTTTTAATTTTTAATTTTTCTTGTTATTATTGTTTGATTTCCTTTGTAATGTGTTCCTTAGTTTGTAGGAGCCAATAGTCATGGATGTAGTCTTTTGGAAGAATTTGAACCTCCATTTTCTCAAATATGAGGTGTGTTGTCATTTTTCTTTATTAAAGGATATTGGGATAAGCCCATGACCTATATTGTATCTTTGATCTTACTCACAAGATTGGGGAACTTCATGGTAGCTAGAGGCCCAAAATGGATCAATCTATAACTGGTTACGTCATTGCTCTTCATAGCGAAAAGTAGAATACATGAATAATATAAATAAAATTCACCCCTTGCATTATAAATTCATGTTTGAAGGTTTTTGAGACATGAAATACATGCCACCATCCATAATATATCTTTCCATAAGCTTAAAAATGCATTCGAGTTGATAAAAATGCTCATTTTTGTTAAAATTTGAAATTTGGTAAAATAAACAAAGTTCAATTCATCCCAAGAGGGGTTATAAAAATGCACATAGGACACTCTTAAATGATTTCCATGTAGAATAAAAAATAACATGGATGAATTGACATTTCCTACAAAATGCATGTCACATATTTTCAAAACTAATCTCTAGGTGCATGTTGTCAATTTGCCAATTTAGCTATTTCATTGTTTTTGCATGTTTTAACTTGTTTCTACCAAAATGCATGCCTAAGATTTTTAAAGTTTAAAATATCGATTTCCAAATTTCTTAGTGTTCCTTAGAACATTCTTGATCTATATACATTGTTATATTTCCACTTTAAATAAAAAATGTTATTGTTGTGCAAAAATACCACAAAATTGCCACATTACATCGAAGGACAAATCAAGCCAGACTAGATTAGAAAGATGCTAACTTGACATCGCACAATCACCTATGGTGAAATATGATGGTTTATGCATGAATTATATCAAGTGGACTACAACCCCATATGATCAAGTTCTCAAAACTATTCTCCATCTACAAATTATTAATCATTTAAAATGCATTTCATTTGATTTACACATTTTTCACTAGCTCTAGAAATCCATCATTTGTTATGAAAATGCACACAGGGGATAGAAAATGCATTCAAATTAGTACATGAAATATGAAAATTATGTATTAATATATCATGGACCTCTCCATATGGTTGTATTTCATGCTATACCTCAACAACCAATGTTGTTGGCAACTTATGCTAAACAAAGAAGATCACAATACAAGCCTAAATATAAATGCAAAAACCAAATATTTTGGTTTGTGTAGGATTTTGGTCTAAGCCATGGATGATCCTACATCAACATGTTGGTGCATACTGGGGCGTTCATTTTTCTATTCCTAGACTATATTTCTTGTTACTAGCAAAATATTTTTCATTTTGGAACAACATACTTTTTTAGGTCAATGAAATGAAATCTAAGCATGTGGGAAGATTGAGAACCTTACAATACATCATTTTCATGCTTTATTTCATACATGGCATGCAAATTTTTCTTGGGTGTGCATTTTTTTATTTTAATTTTATTTAATTTTATTTTTCTAAAAACTTGTGTGTAGTTCTTGAATTGACAAAAACAAGGAAATATTCATTTTGTCATCTCTATATAGTGTATATAGGCACTATAGTGTTAATTTTGAAAATGTAGAATGGTTCGCCATCTATGATAGTACATATAGATATTTTCATATTTCATTTGGAGTTCATTTGTGAGGTTTGGGATGCATTTTACATAGCCATGCCATATTTTTTGGGTACCTTGTTTTACCCATAGAATTAAGTTTTTTAAGTAAACACTCATCATTTTGAGCAATTTGCATGCATTCTAAGCATGTGAAATGAAGTTCCTTGGAATATCACGACATGTCAACTTTGCATACCAACCCTTTAGGTGTGCATATTTAAGGAAGGGGTTTCATTTTATTGAGTCTATATAAAATTAGGGATATATAATGTTCATTTTCTAACTAAACGAGTTTATAATTTAACTTGTAATTCCAACAAGGACTCCATGTCATATGTACACATAGGATTAAGTTATGATGATGCAAGAATGATTGTTAAGGCAGTTTTCCCATTTCTAGACTTAAATAGCATAATACATATAGAAATGCCAATACAAATAGAAATACAGAAACACATATCTCAAGCAAATGAACAAAATGACTATGATCTTCATATACTAATAACAAATTTTGAATGCAAAGGTAATTGTATACAACTCCAAATTTGGTACTCCAATCGTCAATCCTAATCCATAACAATAATGCACACGATCCTATTGGTGGGTATCCCAAGATAAATCTACAAAAACAAGAGATTGTATGCTATTGTACAAATAACAAAAATTGAATTTTGTCCCACTCACCATTTACTAGCAAGTTGTACTAATTTTTGACTTGAATATGAGGTTAGCTAGAACCAATCTAGAAATGTTTTCCATGTATAGAAAACAACCTTATTAATATTTTTATATCCTTCCACAGTGAACTCCAATGAATTCTTCTTCTTCATAATCCTAAGATGTATAGAATACACAATAGTAAATTCAAAGGTTATTGTATACAACTCCAAATTGGGTAATCCAATCCTCAATCCTGATCCATAAAAATAATGCACATGATCCCAATGGTGGGTATCCCAATATAAATATACAAAAAGAAGAGGTTTTATGCTATTTTACAAATAAAAAAATTTGAATTTTGTCCCACTCACCATTTACTAGCAAGTTGTACTAATTGTTGACTTGAATATGAAGTTGGCTAGAACCAATCTAGAAATGTTTTCCATGTATAGAGAACAACCTTATTAATATTTTTATATCCTTCCACAGTGAACTCCAATGAATCCTTCTTCTTCACAATCCTAGGATGTTTAGAATATACAACAATAAGTTCAATCTTTTCCCCAACTTTCTCATGAACATGGAATCTCCACATATGTGTCACTATGTATTGTATTTAAGATTTTAAGTGATTTTACACTTTGTATGAGATAAGATAAATGTTGTGATGATTCTTGATGTGGCCACAAAATGCCAAGATAAGAAGACCCTATTACATCCTTACTTCCATATTCCCTAGAGGAAGATAATCTGACAACAACAACTTTGTTATTGTCTTTTTTTACAAGAATTTGAAACATAGTATGATCTCCATTATTCATGGAAAAAAAAACAAAATAACAAGTCCCCTTCTCAAGTGGTTGGCGACCATCTTATATAGGGTTATTGTTAAAAAAACAATGATAGTTCCTATAATGAATAACCATACAATTAACATCACACATTATGAATATAATTTCATATAAAAAATAATAGTTAAAAATAAATAAAGTATTGAGAAATACATACCATTCATGATATGTAATAGTATCAACAATGTTTTCCATTTGTAAAACACCTCTTCCTTATAGATTAGAAGAATATCTTAGTTACATATCCATCATAGGTTTGATTCAAGAGAATCTTGCTAGCCTTGGTGTGTCTATGGACCAACCTAGCACTTCCTAACCTGTTGTTCAATAGGGGAGTGGGGGAAGTTATCCACCCCAAAATTTGGTTTATTTTCAAACATCCATGTGTAGTGAGTCTCGTAAGAAGACAATAAACATGAATTTTATTGATTATTTCTCACCCCATATGCATATTTTGAATCCTCAAAACCCGTTTGACACTTTTTGAGTGGAAAAGCAAGGAGGCGGTTTTTTTTTAAGGTTTCCAATGAAGATAATATCATGGAATTTTTTGGGGATTACTAACCCCTATCAAAAATCCATGGTTTAGAGAGTGAGATATTTTTCTTATGGAATTGATTTTTGTGTTTATAAGAGGTAGAGTTACTAGGTTTAAACTTTATTCAACACTTTGAGTAATATGGCCAAATTATGTCAAAAAATTCACCATGTCTTTGGTTCAGTTGGTATATTCCAAAAAAACAAACAAGTAGGTTTTGAAAATATTAGATAAAGCATAAATTCTTCTTCTTATTTAACCATGATAGAATATGGTTAGTTTAGGTAGTGGGATATATCACCTTATCTAATCACTAGTTAATATTTTTGTCCATTTCCTAGGGTTTTGAAATCCCAAGGTGTTGAACTCTTAATTCAAGTTGAACATATCTAATTTGAAGCGCAAATCATGTGCTGAAGATATCAAAATAATATGGAACCTAATTCCAAGTTCCTGAGTGGAAAATGGTTGAATTCTTTGGTGGGAATATTCCATTAGAAAAATCATTGCCTTTCTCAGTTGTTATGGTAGATAGTTGGTGACATTTAGAAGAACAAAACAAAAGGAAATATTTTAATAGTTCGAGGAATTTTCAATAATGCCTCAGCTTATCCCTTCAGTGAATAAAAACTGACCAAAAAATGACAAACACTAAAGGTTGATGAGACATATAAAATAATGGGGTCCCAAATCAAAGTTGGGTTCCATTGGCTTAAGACATGTGAGAAGCCTACTATGAGATTTTTCAAAGATCTTACTTCCAAGGAATTTTTGAAGCATATTAAGGCCCTCAAAATAAAAAACAATAGAATCAATTACCAGGGGAACATTGGAAAGGAGTTTGTTAATCATTACAAATTGGTTTTTCAATCTCAAGGAATTATAACAAAGAAAACAAAGGTGTCTATGAAAACTTTTGTTGATGTAGTCCCAAGAAATTCGATGCAAAAGGAATAATGGGTATGTGATCAAAGTCTTATAATGTTGGATGAATTGATGACTACCCTCAAAGAAATGGTTGATGATCAATTTCTCACATGAGACTACTTTCCATGAGAATTTAATAAAGTTGCTTTCCATTCTTGGGTTTCTAGATATTTAGAATATGGGAATTTTATAAAGCCACTTTCCTTAAGGATAAATTTCCATTTTTAATCTATCTCCCTAAGTCATGAAAATGAGTCAAAGGCTCATTATTTATGGGAGTTGATATTAAAAAAATGGTGGAAGTGGCCACATAATTCAATTGTGAAGGAGGTTTTTCCAACTAACTAGTAGGGATAGACTATATATGTATGATCCACTAAAGGTGATACATTATCCGGTTTTTCCAACTAACTAGTAGGTGATAGACTATATATGAATCATCATCTGGTTTTGAAATGATGTTGAAAGGATTGATGATATCATCATCGCCATCAATGTCAATTTCAAGAATATTTTCATCGACATCATCATCAAGAATTGCAATATTGTATCCTACACCTGGATCATCATATTCTTCATCTTCTTCATCTATGGACCCTCCATGATCTTGCGGCTTTGTTTGATCTGTTGAATCATATTCTTGATCTTCAATATCATCTTCTTCCTGCAAATTAGTATACTTAATTGGCCTTCCTCTTGGATCATATATAACAACAAATGACCAATCCCTTTCACCTGGAACATCTGAGTAAAAGACCTGTTCACATTGCCTTGGAAAAACATAGCGATCACATCCTCTTTCAAACATTGTTGTTTTAATCATTTGAAATTCATTGGCATGTTGAATAACAGTTCTTTCCTCATCGCGTTCATGCATTCATAACCTATACCATTTGACATCGAACAAAACTAATTTGAAGGAATTAAAGTGGCACTCAAGTATATCATTTAAATACCCATAATATCTATTTTCAGATTCTTGGGGATGTTTGTCACTCCTAGAGGAAACATTAGTGACCTAGAATACTGCAGTTATTCCACTATCAGAAGTTTTCCTAGTTTCATCCAATTGTTTGATGCAAAATTTACAACCATTGCACCACATAGCCTTGTGGTGTTTCAACTACAATATGTTAGATATGTAAAAGATGCATTGTCAATTAATAAATTAACATAAATTTATATAACTTCGAAAGTATCTGAAAAATACAGTACACATGTAGTCACATTAATATAATATAAAATAACTGAATAATATGGGTGAATTTTCTTACCTATCCATCTTTCAAGCCATATGCTAAATCAATTTCCCTCTACGTAACATTGGCATCTCCGTTACGACGAGCTTCTCTAACCAATTCAGACAGTCATTGCCATGATAACCTACCTCCATTATGGTGTCTACATCTTTCAATCCATACATTCATCCAGTCAAGATTATTTGCAATGTATAAATGCAGTGCATCCCACTCTTGAGCAATTGAATCAAAAAAATAGAATTCACCAATATTAAATATTAGTTATAATGTCCAATATGCAGGTAATTATAAATATTTATAATTTATGAAATAAATTATATTAATATATTAATGAGTATGGTCATATACACAAAAAACAAAACTTTTAATGTATTATTAATATAAATTTTCACAATTATTAATATATTACCTCTCATTTTTTTCATTCTACCTTGCCCCAACAAATGCTCCTAATATTCAATTTTTTTTATGGAGTTCACATCACAAATGCGATCCACTGCATGCATAGTTGGCACTGCTAATTTAGGAAGATACTGACTAATATACACCATGGATTGATATACCATATAACCCTCAGGACGTGCTCTTTGTCTAGCCAATGCCTTCAATGATTTCAAGTGCCTCTCCACTATCCACATTGACCTTGTGTGAACAGGTCCACAAATTTCAATCTCCTCAACTTGGTGTATGAGGTAGTGTTCTTGTGCATTGAAAAATGTTGGAGGTATATACTTTTGCATTTCACACATTAGACAAGGAATTTCTCCCTTCCAATACTTTATACCATCTTCATGGATTTTTGTCAATGAAAACCATCTACATGAGATCATGACACAAGAAAATAACATGTTTCAACATAACATAATATAATATATTACATTACAAGTAAAACACGTGTCATTAAGTACAACAATAATTTGAAAGAACATTTTGCATATAAATCACAACTACTTACCTCATGTATTTTCCAAGATCATATATAACGTGTTTGACGTTGTTGTCAAAGTTGTTTGGGAGAGATAGTGGTAGAGCATACTGTAACAAAAAAATGAATCATTATTTGTTTCAACCAAAGTAGACAAGAAAAAAAAAATGTATAAAGCCAATATATATAAATATGTATACCAAAATTATTACCTTAATGAAGGTATGCTAATCATGTGTTTTTACCCCACTAAATTCACCTCTTTGTTAAGATATTGTTTATGTTTGAAGCAAAACCAGTGGGAAATTTAATTCTTTGAATGACCTCTTTTACATCATTTCTTTGTTGCTCTGTTAATAACCATGGAAGGTTATTTTGGTCTAGTACTCCATATGAGCTATTTGAATATCATACCACACTTCGCATTGCATGATTGGCTTCCTGAATGTCAGTACAAATTTTGACAATTTGTTCTTTGTCCTTCCTACCATCTATGATTCACCATAACGTTTCAGTCACATTCTTCCCGATATGCATTGTATCAAACAAATGAGATATTTTTAGCTCCTCATAGTAGGGAAACCTCATGAGTTGAGTGGTATAACATTTCATTCATCATGGAAGCCCATTATTAATACCTTCATGATGATTGCGGCCTTCATGAAGCATAAAAGAAATCACAAAAATAATTATCAAATATGGTAAAATAAATTCAATGATTAAA